>JAYDZK010000002.1:3518710-3531637 GCA_034509185.1 Euphonia xanthogaster
AATGCTTGGCTCCTCCCTCTGGGCTCACATCTCACACTGGGATGCTGTGGCTCTTATCAGCCATGCAGGGACATCCAGTAGCCTGTTATCAGCAGGTGTCTCCCCAAGGGAGGAGTGGGTGTGGAAAGGATAAGGAAAACTGCCCACTTGACAGGAGACAGCTGCCATACTGATAGAACACATCTTGCCTTGCAGTCTGGGACATTCCCTACATTCCACTTGGTGTAGGGACCTGCTCACTGTGCTGGTGGGTTGGCACCTCCCCATTTGAATGATGATTTAGGGCTCAACAGCACCAAAACCCATCTCCCCCAAGCTGGGATGTGCCAAACCAATCCTTATTTTGGCAGCACAGCTGGCAGAGTGCTTTGATGAACCTGCTGCTGCTCATGATGAGCAGTGATCTCCATGTGCATGGATAAAACACACAGGGGCCACCAATTCCATGCATTTGCCCTTTTCCTTCCAGAGCTGAGGTGTTCAGCAAGCCTGGATACATCACCTTGAGAAGGCAAAACACCTGGCCATTCAACGTCCAAGATCTAAGCCCTTCTCTTAAATAATTTCAAAAATAATTTATTTTAAAGTTTTCCTTCCAGACTTTAAAATAAATGAGTTTCTGCCTCAAGCTCCATCCCTCAGGGCTATAAAATCCTGACAGCATTTGAACTTTATTTTTTTCACTGGCACGGGGTGCCCAGAAAAGCTGTTGCTGCTGCCTGGAACTGTCCAAGGCCAAGCTGGATGGGGCTTGGAGCACCCTGGGACAATGGAAGATGTCCCTGTCCATGGCAGGGGGTGGGATGGGATGAGCTTTAAGGTCCCTCCCAGCCCAAACCAGTTGGGGGTTCTGTGATTCCACACATGCCTCAAATACCCATGGATCACCTTCCAGCCTGATAAATGCTACCAAGTCCTTGGGCACTGGGCAGAGAGCCCTGCTGTGCCCCAGGGGCTCCCAGTGAGGCAAGAGCTCTGTCCTGCTCCAGCAGACCCCAAAAGAGCTTTCTCCATCCCATGGCCCTGATAATTCCTGCTGCTTCTAGGAATTATTGAGAACAATTCCTAGAAGCTAATTTCAGCCAGGAACCTTTCCTGGCTGGAAGGTTTCCTTGTTGTCCTGCTCCTTGAACCCCCCAGCACCTCCCACCACAATCAGGATGCTGATTCTCACAGTGCTCTCCAAGGCTTCTCCCACTACTGACCTAGTGACAGTGCATATTTCTCCCAGCCCTGCTGAGTACTTCCCCATTTCCATTTAGAGCCATTTGGCTCACTCAACACAGGCAGAATTTGTGATATTTGGCAAATTACTCTTTTTTTTTTTTTCCTCTCATGCTTGCTCACTAAACCAATATCTCTCCTCAGGGAAAGGATAATGGTTCAGTGTTACAGCAAAGGGGGAAAAAATACTCCATCATTCCCAGCTCCAAGTAGTAATCCATTTGTACCCTGAAACATGAGAGCAAGTATTTAGTGTGAGTTTAACTTGAAAATATTATCCTAATCTCTCTAAAATGGGCCTGCTTTGTACAGCACAAAGTGCCCAGGACAGGAGTCCTTCATTTGGAACACAGCTCAGATGATCCTGTCCTCAGCATCCCATGGCAATCATCTCCTTGCATTAATTACAGCACTTAAGAAAGTATTTCCTTTTATCTGCTGGAATTTGGTTTCCCTTAAATGTCATGGAGCCTTGCTGCAGCACCTGTGAGATGGCACAGGGGAGGAAGATTGTCAAAATAGCCCTGTGCATTAATTAACTCCAGTAATCCCCATCTCTCCTCACACAGAAGCCTCTCTTCCCAAGCTTCCAATCACTGCCATTTCTGGACCCTTCCCCTGGCTTTGCAGTGTCCCCTGTGGAAGTGGGGCAGCTAAAACACTGTGTTCCAAGTGAAGATTAGCCCTGTGATGAATCTTGGGTGTGTCTCCCCTGAAAGCATGAATCTCCCAGTCTGACATTTATATTCTGCCAGTGTTCCAAAATGAATATAAATAATGCGAAATTTGGTGACAATGTGATTTCTGCCTTCCATTTACTCAAATTTCTGCCCCAATTCCACATCCACATTTTTTGAAATTATAAATTAGTGCACCAGGGTGGTGGATACAAATCCTTACACAGAAAGGATTTCTAGAGAGGCAAAGCCAGCTCACCACACCAGTTATGCCTGGTATTGACTGGACCAAAATCATGGAATGGTTTGAGTGGGAAGGGACCTTAAATCTCACCTTGTTCCACCCCATCCCATTCCGTGGGCAGGGACACTTTCCACTGGACCAGATTGCTCCAAACCCCATCCAACCTGGCCTTGAGCACTTCCAGGGATGTGGCAGCCACAGAAGTACCTGAGAAAACCCATTCCAAAGCCTGTGGACATCATTCCTCCAAAACCCAAATATTTTAACACCCATCAGTCACTGCTGCCAGTAACTTCCATCCCCAGTTCAGCTGCTGGTGATAAATGCACTTTAATTTTAGCTGTGTCTGAGGAGCTGACTTCGTTCATCTCATGGAACAGCTACACCAGTTAAAGAGGCAAAAAGTTACTGTTGTGCACTGAAGTGTTTGCACAAAGAATTGGGAAAAGAACAAAAAGACATCCCAGGTCTCTTGGCTTCTCCTGCCAAATGCCTCGAGTCCTTGCCAGTGACCCAGAGCTGGCAGGGAGATGATCCAACAGCTCTTTCCACCCCAGACAGCTCTTGGCAAGGTTTTCCTACCCTCTCCACCTCCCACAGAAGGTCTGGAGGGTGTTACACCCAGGAGGCAAAACTGAGGGGGAAATAAAATCTCTGTGGCCTCATGGAGTCCCATCCAGGGCCAGAGTCATCACTGGGCTCTCCTGGCTTCCCTCAGCTACTGCCAGGGAAAGGCAATTCCTGCTGGAGCCCAAACTCACACTCCCCACCTCATCCCTCTCATGGGAAGGAGCAGAAACAGCAACACATCCCAGCTCTGTGGTCCTCCCAAAACCAGGAACAGTTTGGCCTGGGACTGAGGTGGGAAAATTCAACTTCACTGAGATCCAAAAGCTCAACTTCACTGGGGTTCCTGCCCACCACCATCCATGCCCTGCCTAGATGTGGGCACCCAGGAGGCTGGAGGATGTTTTTATCAGGGTTTTTGAAGGAGAGGAGCTCAGCTAATTCAGACAATTAAAGCAGAACTGAGGTGTCCAGCAGGCAGCTGGGTGTTTGACCCCATCTTGGAAAGGTGGCACCAGGAAGGACCATCTGGAGTCAGGGGAGGGACATGTTGAGTTTTCCTTCCCTGAACCCTTCCAATACCTCTTCTCCCAGCTTTTCTTCCTGTAACACACACTGGGCAACTGGAGAAGGCAAATTCTTCAGGGATGCCTTAGCAGGCTCGAGCTGGGAGCAGGATTTGGGGTGGAGCAGATGGACTTTGCAGGATGCCACGTTGAGAGGGAGATTGGAGATGACCTGGGCAGAGATGTGACATTGAAAAGCAGCCCATGGTCAGGAAGGAAGGCATTTTATCAATGTCTGGCACAATCTGCATCTCTGGTTTAGGCAGGACTTGGTTGAGTGAGGTTCTTGTAGGGAAGAAGGAGTAAGGCAGGAGTAATTCCCACCCAGGGCTGACTTCAAAGCCTCCTCTGCTCCTTCACTTCCCATCACTGTGACACAGCCTAGAGCTGCCTCCCTGACACCACAGCCCAGGAGCTGGGCGAGAGTGCAGAGCAGCTCCAGCAGAATCATTTACAAGTCACAGGCCTGTGAGCAGGCATCTGAAAGCAATAAACAGGTTCTTAATGCTGGGGGTTTGTTTTGCTTCCTGAGCTCCCTCATGGAAATCAAAGCTGTCTGCATTGGTTCGCAGAGGCACAAGAAGGGGATGATTTGTCTGTTACCAGGTCTGGAGCAGAGGGAGCTCTGACAAGAGCTATATTCTCTGGAAATGGGCTTGATCATGGAATTTAACATTTCCATAACTATAGCAACACAAATGGCCCAGCTAAGGATTGCTGTTAATGAGACTCAGCTCGATCAATTGCTGCACTTCTTGGGATAATCATGTTCTCAAGAGATCTGAGGGTTTCATTTTGGCTTCTCCGCCAGCCAGCCTGGATTTTAAGAGGTTTGAGGTTTTTAAGGAATGCTCTGTTATAGTAGTAAAATGTTTAAGTAATCTGACTTGCCCTGTTTTTTTATTATTTTATTAAATGTTTTTTTGGTTCTCCAGGCCTGGTATGCCAAGACCCCACTGGGGAAAGCGTGGAGCACAGCACGGGAAGCAGATGAAGAAGGAAAAGAACAAGGAAAGAAAGGAAAGAAAAGAAAAGGGAAAGGGAAAAAGTAACTTGAGGATTTTTCACGTGGCCATACCAGTCACAACTCTGTTTCTCTGTGCAGGTGTGGCAGATTAATGTTCTAAGTATTCCAGGGAAGAGAATCCCTCTCTGAATGAATTGTTAATGACCACTGGCTTGCTCAAGCATTATTTATTCTAAGAGATTTTAGGGGGCAGAAGGGTTCATTACTCAGGCCTGTAACATGCCATCAACTTTTAGGCCATACTCATTTATTTCAGCAAGTAACTCTCCTTAAAAATTGATGTCACTTTAATGTCTTTCATTACTTTAATATCCTATATGCTTTATAAAACTAACTGCTTTATATATCTGTGGGTCTAAAGCATTACAGTCCTCAATAAAACCATTACAGCTCTAAAGACTGCTTTTTAATTGGGATGGATTAGGAGGCACTTGGTGCAATCCAACACAAGCTGAATATTTACACAGCTGCAGGAGGAACAGCACTTGCACCTCTTGAGGCCTTAGCACAGACAAATTCATCTATGTGAGTGTCAGCAGAAAAAAGCCAAGCAGCCAGCTGCTAATTTGGGTGCATGGCCACCAAAATCTGGTTTTAATCTATTTTGCCATAGAAAATAATGCCTGTTTGTACAAACAGCAATGTGTTTGTTGTTTAATGCACCTTGTTTACTTACAAATCAGCAGTTTTGAGGGCAGAGGATTTCTAAGGACACTCTAAAGCTTTGGGACACCCTACAGGACACTGGTGGAGGCAGCACCGTCTTCATGTCAGGCACAGGATCACATTCACCAAGATCTTCTCTAAGTAAGAGCCACAAACACCTGTTTTTCCCTCAGATGAAAGAATTCCTGTGTGGACTTGACAAGAGGTGCCTGGAAATACACAGCCCACCATCCCCAGGGGGCTGAGGAACCTCTCTGTACCTGCATCAACAGCCTGGGAGGTGCAAGCTGGGCGGCACTACTGGAAAAAGCTGCTGGGAAGGGGATGGTGTTGAGCCCCTCCTGCTCCTAAGAGGGAACCAAATGGAAAAAGGCACTCCTGGGTACAGGAATGCCTGAGAAGAAAGGCCTGGGAGGATTCCTGGGTGTAACAAACTGCACAGAGAAGGATTCAAGCAGTTGTGTCACTGTGCACAGCGGAGGGAACTGGATGGGTCTGGTTAATAAAGGGAATTTTCTCCCTCTAGGCTTTCCCAGCACACAGGATAGAGCCACCCCAGTTTGGGATTTCTGTGGTCCTTCCTAGCTATATTTTACAGTCTGGTACAGGGCTCCCCAGGATTTCACCCTTCCGACCTCGAGGCTCTACCCCCAGCCCCACCAAGGAGATCCAAGCAATAACAGAGGGAATTCTTGATCCATCTCCCCTGTGCAACCCCTCAGGACATTCCTGATGGACACCAGCCCTTCTCCCAGCAGTAATCCAGCTGCTGGAATGTCCACAAGAGGGATATAGTGTGGGGTAACCTACACTAGGGGCTGCCAGCCCCTGGCTTCAACCCATTGCAACATGCAGCTGCAAACAGCAGCTTCCCATCCCTTATTCTTTGGAGCAGGCTGTGAGTGCCCCAAACTCAGCAGCACACCCCAGATTTAGCAAATAAAGCACTTCTAACTTCATCCTTGGGCAGAAAAGCTCCCAAGAGCTGACAGGGTTGGCGTTTTAAAACCCCCTCATCTCTGCTCTCATGCACAAGAAAACGAATTTGGGTAATTCTGCCCTCAATCTTGCAGACAGCAGAGCCCTCCTCTGCACACCGGGGCTGACAGCAGGGCTGGGGTGATGGAAGGAGCACATTTCAGGAGGATGTAAGCAAGCCCATGAACTCATATTTCAGCAGCCTCACTGCAATCTCAGGGGCAGAGGAAAAGCAGCTGACTGGCAGCAGCCATCTCCAGTGCAGGGAGGCTGCTGAGCTTCCACAGAGCTGCAGCTTGTGCCAAAGAGTCACCAGTTTGTGGGGGAAAACGGACAAAAAACGGACAGACAAAAATAAGCAAATGAACAAAAACAAACCACAAAAAAAAAAAAGAAAAAAAAAACAACCCCAAAAAAACCCAAAACAACCAAAAAACCAAACAAAAAACATAAAAAATCACCCCTAAAAAAAAACAAAAAAAAACACCCAAACTCCCCCAAAACCCCTCCCCTAAAAAACCCAAAAAAATCCCCAAAACCCCCCAAAAACACTTCCCATAAAACAAAACAAAAAAAAAACCAAAACCCCCCTCAAAAAACTCCCTCCACCCCCCCCCCAAAAAAACCCAAATAAACCCAAGAAATAAAAAGGGAATTTCTCCTTTAGGCACAGCTTGCCCTGGTGGCTGCTGGAATTTCTTTCTCTCTGTGAGGATGCAGAAGCCCCAGCTGCTTTAACAAACAGCTCCAGGGGTGCAGGAGGTGACAAAGGGATGGTGAAGCGTCCCAGGCCAGGCTGGACAGGGCTGGGAGCAAGGTGGGACACTGGAATGTCCCTGGCCATGGCAAGGCTGGAACTGGATGAGATTTAGGGTCCCTTCAGCCCAAACCACCCCATAAAGCAGAAAAGCTCTGCCCTGTGGGGCTGCCAAGCCCTTGCTCTCCTCTGTCATTGTCCTATTTTCTGGAAGAATCCCTTCACCAGGATTTTCTCCTGGGAAACTGAGAAGCCTCAGAGAGGAATGAAAACAACAATTACCTGATTGCTGCTCCTGTGTTTTCTGCTTTGGAATGTGGCCTGGACATTGTTTACCAACAGGTGAATGTTGGATTGGTTCCATGTGAATTGTTTTTACTTAATGGCCAATCCCAGCCAGCTGTGTCAGACTCTGGAGGGTCAGAAGTTTTTCATTATCACTCTTGTTAAACCTCCTGATGTATCCTTTCTCTATTCTTTAGTATAGTTTAGTTAATAGCAATATAATAAAGAAAATAAAGAAAAAATTAAAAATAAAATTAAAATTAAAATAATAAAATAAAATAATAAATAAAAATTAAAATACCATAATAAAATAAAAATAAATTTTATTCTATAAAATTAACATAATATCATATCCTTCTAAGAACATGGTCAGATCCATTCCTTCCTGCCATGAGAAACCCCAGAAAATACCACCAAAGGGGAGCTCTGGGGGACAGCAAAGAGGGGACCAGGCTGCTCTGCCTGCTGGTGTGGAGGTGGCAGCAATCCAGCAGCAGCAAAGTTGAGAGAAGAAGCTGTCATGCTCATTTATATATGGAAGTGATCTAGAGAATGATCAGCTAAATTATTTAAATGTGCCATTACTATTAAATTACTGGGCATTCATTGTAAGAACAGTCATAATACAGTAACTAATTTGGTATTAATGTGAATGTCAGCATTTCATTGCAGTTATTTTGTACTTCATCATCAGATAATTTACCAATAAATTAATTGCCTTAATTGCTTCCTGCAAACCCAGGAGAACTACATATAACATGACTTTTCCAAAAGTCTTCATGCTCACTCCCCCACCCTCCAATTTTAGCCACACCAAGCAGGAACCCCTCTTTGGAGCACCTGGAAGGGCGAGCAGAAAACAAATAAAGTCTTGGCATTTCCCTGCCCTGTGGATTTTCATGTGCTTTAAATTCAGCCCCCAAGGCCATGCTTGGAGTAGGACAGGACACAGGGAATGGCTTCCCACTGCCAGAGGGCAAGGTTAGGTGGGATATTGGGAAGGAGTTGTTCCCTGTGAGGGTGGGGAGGCCCTGGAATGGAATTCCCAAAGAAGCTGTGGCTGCCCCACCTCTGGAAGTGTCCAAGGCCAGGTTGGGGCTTGGAACACCTGGGACAGTGGAAGGTGTCCCTGCCCATGGAAAGGGCTGGAAATAGATGAGCAGGAGCTGCTCTGCCTCCTCACCTCACCTGTACCAGCCCAGAGATGGGATTACTGGGATTGCCCCTGCCTGCCTGACAGCTCCAGCCCTGGGGTTTTCTTGCTATAATATTTTCTGAAAAATCCCTTCGACAAGAATTTTCTCCTGAGAAGCCTCAGAAAAGCAACGTGAACAATGATCATCTGATTGCTTGGAATGTAGTCTAGAAGTTCCTTACCAGCAGGTGCATCTTTGATTGGTTCCATGTGAATTGGTTTTAATCAATGACCAACCCCAGTCCAGCTGTGTCAGGACTCTGGTCAGTCACAGGTTTTTATTATTCCTTCCTTTCTAGAAAGGATGTCTCCTTTCTCTTTCTTTAGTGTAGTTTTAGTATATAATTTCTTTTCATTTAATACAGTATCATAATATAATAAATCAACCTTCTGAGAACTTAGAGTCCAATTCTCATCTCTCACCCTGTCCTAGGGACCCTCACAAACACCACAACAGGGTTTCACCAGCAGCACTAAAACTCTGCTTTAACAGAGCTCCCAGCCTCCTTCCCCCAGGAGCTCATAGAAAGTTTTCTGCTGTTTTCTTCTCCAAGAGATGAGGGGGAAAGACTGCACTGAGAGCACAGTGGGGAAGGACAGCTCCTTCCCCCATTTCTGGCTGTAAATGTTTGAAATAAGTGCTCAGGTCTCTTTTGCAGAGTGCAGCAGGCTCAGAGCTCCTGCTCCACCAGGGATGGATCAAAGGGGCTGCAAAACACTAACTCTTCATTGATGCTGCTTTCCTTGCTCCTGTTGCTCCTGTGCAGCCTGCAGCACGCCAGGCTGGCAGCTCCAGGTGGGAACAAGCCAGGGAACACATCACACCCTGCCTGAGCCCAGTGCCAGGCACACAGCGCCTCTGGCAGCCCGGGGTTGAAGCTGCCAGCAGAATTAAAAAACAAGCTGAGGTTTCCCAGCAAAAACCCCCCAAATCCGGTAACACAAAGTGAAGCTGACTGTTCTATTAACTCCCATCCTGCATCAGCAATTTTCTAAAGTGTGGAAACATTATAATTGACTTTTCTGCTAGTAGCAAAATGTCATTTTTCTTTAATACTCCCCAAGTCAGTAACGCATTTCAAAAGCCTCCGATGCCACTACCACAACAGGACTCACAAATTAGCACATTTTTAGCTTTTCATTAAGCACAATGCCCCCCCCCCAAAAAAGAAAGAAAGAAAGAAAGGGAAAAGTCTTCTGGTATTAGGGTTTCTCTCCTCATTATTGAAAGTACTGCGACTTTGGAACTTCTCGCAGCAAATTATAATGCACTCAGCCTGGGGCCATTGTAAATCGGGGCTTCAAAAAAGGTGTCATGGAGTTGGGCCCTCTTCAAGCACTGAAAATATCAGAGTCTATTTGAAAACACCTTCTGTAGTCTCTCACTAGCCTTGCAAATCAGCACAGCACTGGGTAGAGCTGCCTTTTATTTTTTTTTTTTATTTTTCTTTTTTTGCCTCGTGGCATCAAGCCATTTCTATTCCTACCAGAAAAAGATGAAAATTTCGTGCTGGGATTTCAAATTAAAAAAAAAAAAAAACAAAAAAAACCCACACCTAAGATAACAAGCTGCATAAAACCCCCAAATCGTTTGGGGCTCTTGTTAGGGTTTGGACAGTGCCTGTGGGGCTGTCACAGCCCTGAAAAGGGGATGAAATCCCTTTTCTTGACGCAGCAGGGAAAACCCCAGGGGATGTGCCAGCATGGAGAGAACCCCATCCCACCCCAGCCCCCCCAAGCAGGTGCCACCCTGGGGCAGGGCACTGCCAGGCTCTGCACCCACCTGCCCAACAGCCTTAAAGCCAAAGGAGGGAAATGCCAAGCCCAAATCCTTTCCAGCTTCCCCAGTCCTCTGGAAAATGAGGTATCCCATCCCTAACCTCCTCTGAGCATCCTCAAACAAACCCACGCAGCTTCCTAAGGTTGCAATCTCCTCTCCTTACAAGTTTGATGCCTCAAGTTGCTTCAATTAGCAAGAAAATCATCAAATGACACACCTAAAGCAAAGGGCGAGAGAAGCCCAAAATAAATCTGTTCCCTTGCCAGGAGGGTGTGGGATTTTCTCAGACCCCCGTGGCAGGGAGGAATGTTGAATCTGACTCCATGCTCTTAGAAGGCTGATTTATTATTTTATGATCTATATTATACCAAAGAATGCTATACTAAATATACTAAAGAATAGAGAAAAGATACAGACAGAAGGTTTAACAAGATAATAATGAAAAACTCAGGACTCTCCAGAGTCTGACACAGCTGGCTGGGATTGGTCATTAAATCAAAATAAATCACATGAAACCAACCAAACAAGCACCTGTTGGATAAACAATCTCCAACCACATTCCAAAGCAGCAAACACAGGAGAAGCAAATGAGATAATATTGTTTTCCTTTTTCCCTGAGGCTTCTCAGCTTCCCAGGAGAGAAATCCTGGGCAAAGGGATTTTTCCAGAAAATATGATGGTCACAGGAGGGCAGGTCCAAACCAGCATTCCCTAACAGCCTTTTCCAGCTCCCTTGCTTTAGGATTGACCCTAAATCAGTTTTCCCAGCTGGGAAAAGGCAGCCAGGATTGATGGAAACATGGGAAGGGGGGAAGGCACCCACAGCAGCACAAAACAAGGAACAGCAAACAAGGAATGGAGCAAGGAGAGCCTGGAGAAGACAGCCAGGTTCAGAATCATGGGAAAAAAAACACTCAAGGAGCTCACCTTGTCCTGGAACTCGCCTTCTGCATGGATAGATCAGGGCTGTGGCTGGAATGGATTTCCAGTGCTGCTTCAGCCACCAGAAACCAACAAAACCCAAGGATTTCTGGCTCCAAAGCTTTTATCCTCTCCCTCAGGGTGGTTGGAGGGTCACTGGTGTGGGTCACTCAAAATCTGCCCAATCCTCTCACAGGGTGTTTTATGGAATGGCTCAGTGGATCAGGAGCAAATGGGAAACCCAAATCACCTGCTGCCCTCACAGGACAGACATTCCCACATTCCCACCCCAGGCCCAGCATTGCCTGTGGGATTGTGGGGAGCAAGGAGAAGCCACCGTGCCTGCCCACCCACAGAGGGCAATTTTGGCTTTCTGAGTAAAAATAGCTCAAGCTCAAACTCCAGGAATCAAAAAAAAAAAAAAAAACAAAACCAAAAACAACCCAAAACTAAACAAAAAAACCCAAAAACAAGAGCACCCACAAAACAAAAAAGAAAACCCAAAAAGAAAAAAAAAGACTAAAACAAAAAGAAAAAAAAAACAGAGGGGAAAGAGAATGGGGTGAAACGATGAAAAAATCCACCAAGAAATTCTGTTTGGACAGTGGGGGAAGTTATCAGCTGATAGGACTGGACTGGGCATGGTGGGCTCTAAGCCCCAGTGAAGGTTTGAGGAGAGGTCAAGGCCTCTCTTTAGGAATAATTGGAGCAGTGAAAGGGCTGGGAGATTAGCAGGAATGGTGCAAAGGAGCCATTAGCACCTCTCGGCACAAAGTTTGGGAAGTGACACCCATAATTACCCTAATTACTCACATCTCCATCCGCCAAATGCCACCACTCCGCTCCCAAAAAGCTTCTCAGGGAGGGAGGGGGTGCTGGGCAGGGAGAAACGAGACATAGGTTGGACTCGATGGTCTTAGAGGTCTCTTCCAACCTCATTATTCTGTGATTCTGTGAAATGCTAACAGGCATCAGGCCCGCCTGGAATTTGGGGGTTTGGTGTCGTTCCCAAGCCCCACATCAGCCCCGTGGGGAGCAGCCCCTCCTCTCCCTCGGGGTGGTTTGGGACACACGTGGCCCCAAAACCTGCCCCGTCCTCACAGGGTCATTTCTGACCCTAAAGCAGGTCCTGCCCTGAGCCACCGCTCCGTTTGATGTTCACAAACCCATCCCTGCTGCCTCCACTCCCCCAGCCCTGGGATGCCACTACCCTGCTGGTGACACCCCGTTCCAGCCATCAGGGACACCCCAAAGTCCTGGCCCCCCGTGCCCAGAGTGGGGTCAGCTCTGGGAGGGCAGGGGTGGCAGTGGGGACAATGTGCTCGCAGGTCCCTGCTGTGACACGTGAGCCCAGGGCCAGCTGCTCTTCCCAGCACAGCACAACCTGTAATTTGCAGCCCTTAGCCCACAGGAGATGGGGAGAGGGGGCAGGAATGGGGCTGAGCCCAGCCTGAACCAGGTGCTTCCCTCCTGGAGCTGCTCCCAGGAGAGGTGGGAGCTCTGATGAGCCTGGCCAAGGCCCCACTAATTAACCCTGACAGGCACAGTCCTGCTGTGTCCAGTGGGAAGGGATAAATCAATCCCCCAGAAATGGGTGTGGGCAGCAGGGGATGGATGGCTGGGTTTGTCCTTCTGCACCCCAGAGGGCAAGAAATTATCTCAGGAACTTTCTGTTTAGGGTGTGCTTGGGAAACACATGCTCCAGCCCATAAATAACTTCCACAGGTCCCTGGCACTTCCAGGTGTCAAACACTAATTGTGCTCAGGGGTGACATGAAACCAAGTGAAGGGCTTGTTGGAGCTCGTGGTGGCTCTGCACCTCCCACAGCCGTGGCAGTGCTGGAATTCTCTTGGGTTTGGTGCTGCTGAAATGGGATTAAAGAGGTATTAAAGAGTCTTTTTTCCCAGCCCCACACTCAAAGTTGAGATTCCTCAGTTCTGCTTTCAAGGTTGTTTATTTTTCCTTATCTATCACATTCTTTCTCTGCCCTGCTGAGCTCTGTCCAGCAGGTCGGGCTGTGGCACAGTCCCTGCCCTTGG
>JAYDZK010000002.1:3535805-3547489 GCA_034509185.1 Euphonia xanthogaster
GCACCTGTTGCATTCCACAGCAGCAGAGAATCATTGTTTACATTTCATTTCTGAGGCCTCTCAGCTTCTCAGGAGAAGAGATCCTAAGGAAAGGATTTTTCATGAAGTATGTCCGTGACACTCATGGACTCACCAGGGAGATTTTGGGGCCACAGGGCCAGAGATGGGTGCCACCACAGCCATGCTGGGGACACACACACACAGGGGAACCCCAGGCAGCTCTGGCAGCACAGGGGTGCTGGCCCAGGGATGCTCAGGATCCCCAGGAAGGCCCCGAAATTTTCTCCCAGCCTCAGGCTGACTCCACACAGAGGGAACCATGCTCTGCTTTAACATTCCAGCTCTGCTTTAACATTCCAGCTCTGCTTTAACATTCCAGCTCTGCTTTAACACCCCAAAATGTGCTTTGAGCAGGTTTGCTCCCCACAGAGCAGCGTGGCAGGGCTGGGAAGGGGAGGCTTTGTCACCCAGAGCCTCCAAGTCACGGGATGCCAGTCTCTATTCTGGTGCCCAGCACAGATCTCTCTGGTGACCTTGGGGAAAGGAGCCTGGGGAAGTGGGAGCAGGGAATGTTCTGCTGGCATCCAGTGGAGCTTTCTCTCTCCTATACAAGGCACTGTCTGGGAGAGCAGCTCCCACTGCCAAAGCCCCAGGAGGATTTGTACCTTGCTGCAAGGGCCATCCCAGCATTCCAGGCTGGGCCAGTAACACGTAGCCCAGATTTTTCCACATTGCAACCACAGGATTGGAATCTCATATGAGCACCTTCATTTAAAAAAAGAAAATAGAGGGGGGGAAAAAATCCTCCCCAGAGCTCAGGGGACGCAAATAAGGTTATTGGGGATGGACAGACAGCAGTTGACTAAGTTTCTTTTTTCTTTTCTTTGTTTTAGTTTCCTAAACACTAGGCACCTTTTTCCTCCCAGCCTAAACACCTGTGTCCTAAATTGGAGCCTCCAAAAAATCCAGCAATTTAATCCAAGAGGTGCTGCTGCAGCCTGGCCCAGTGACACCTGACCCTCATTGTACCCTATGTCCATCATGCTCCAAGCCCTCTGGAGTTATAAATACTCCACAACAGAGCCTGGACTGCATTATAATTAGACAATGAGCCAAGGGGATGGAACCAATGAGCTATAAAAGCCTGGCCATGCCCCCAGGCAGGACCTGCACAGCAGGAAGCACTGGCATGAGCCAGGCACCAGGAGCTGGGACAGGAAAGCTGAGGATTTCCTCCAAGCTGGACCCGGAGCATCCCTTGGCACCTCGTGCTCCCATCGCCAGGTTCTACACGGCCCTGGTCACAGGAGACCTGAGGAGCCTGCAGCTCCTGACTGAGAGACACCACCAAGATGTCAACCTGGTCTTTGAGCTCAGTAAAAACCAGCTGGAGTGGCAGGTGAAGAGCCAAGCCTCCTATGGACTCTCAGGTACTTTTCCTTTGAAGGCCAGGCCAGGAGAATGAAGTCAGTGGGTATTTACTGACCCTAAACAGCAGAGGTTGCATTTAGGTGCCTTAAGTGTGCCCAAGGTTTCTGGTTAGCCCACAGTCCTGGCCATTAATATTCATCACTCTTAATATTTTCTTCTCTTCTGCTCCTACTAACCCAGTGGAAGTGTAAAATCTGTGCATCCACGTGATTTCTTCAGGCTGGGATTAGGCATTCTGTATTTTGGGAATGCTCTCAGGAGGGCTCACAGCCCAAATTCCTCATGGTCCTATCAGGAGGGATAAGATGCCCTGAGGTGATGCTCCCCATGGCCCCAGCTGCTCAGGAGATGGTTCAGGAGGTCCTGGAGCTGCTGGGAAACAAAATTCCTCACTCTGGCTCATCCCAAACCCAGCACATCCCAAACCCAGCCCTCCACCACCCTCCCAACACGCTCCCAGCTGGCTTGGGTGCCTTCACTCCCAGCAAAGTCAGCTTTTCCTTTCCTGGGGAATTCTGAGCTGCCTTTAGCTCCTGCCAGCCACTTGCACACAGGGCTGTGTGCCCTGGTGCCCAGCAGGGCGCTGGCTTGCCCACCTGATGCCACCTGGAATACCACTCCTGGAGGAGCACACACTGAGGGGGTTTTGTTTCCCCTTCTGCCAGCTGCAGTCAGGGCCACTGAGCTCAACCAGCCCCTAAAGCTGCCAGAGAAAAATGGGAAAAGAGGAGTCAGGAGCTGCTTCAGCCACCAGGCTACTGGGCGGGGATGGGAATGCAGGGGCAGGACTGAACCAGGTGCAATCAGAGACCCATTTATTGTATTTGCTGGGAAATATCCCAATGAAGGCAGGAGTGATGAATCTGACTCCATGTTCTCAGAAGGCTCATTTATTACTTTATTATACTATATTATATTAAGGAATATATACTATACTAAAGAATACAAAAAAGAACACTTACTGAATGCTAAAAAGACAACAATGAGAACTGGTGACTCTCTCCAGAGCCCCGACACAGCCTGGCCCTGATTGGCCAAAGAGCCAAAACAGCTCACAGCAGAATGCAATGGAACAATCCCCTGTGGGTAAACAAGCTCCAAACACATTCCACACGAGCACAGCACAGGAGAAGCACATGAGAAAAGAATTGTTTTCCTTTTCTCTGAGGCTCCGCAGCTTCCCAGGAGAAAGATCCTGGGCGAAGGGAATTTTCCAGAGAATGTGAGTGCCACACCCGTTCAGAGGTGTGAGTGCCACACCCTTTCAGAGATGTGAGTGCTGCACCCTTTCAGAGATGTGAGTGCCACACCCCTTCAGAGATGTGAGTGCCACACCCCTTCAGAGATGTGAGTGCCGCACCCCTTCAGAGATGTGAGTGCCACACCCTTTCAGAGATGTGAGTGCCGCACCCGTTCAGAGGTGTGAGTGCCGCACCCGTTCCCGTGTCCCGCAGGGCTGTGGGCTCTGGAGGAGCGCCTGGAGCTGAGCTCCCCTCTGTGCCTGGCCGCCCGCCACGGCCACCCCGACTGCCTGCGGCACCTCCTGCGCCGCGGGGCCGACCCCGACCTGGCCCCAGGGGGGGAGGCTCCCCTGCACCAGGCCTGCCTGGGGGGCACAGCCACTGCGTGGAGCTGCTGCTGGAGTGCAGGGCCCAGCCCAACGTGCTCAGCGAGCAGGGCACGGCCCCGCTGCACCTCTGCACCTCGCGGGACTCCCTGCGGTAAGCACGGCACCCGCTGCCGGGGCTGGCCTGCATGGGGCTGGCATGGGGCTGGCATGGGGCTGGGAGCAGCCTGGGCTGCTGGGAGGTGTCCCTGCCCTGCCATGGGGTGGGATGGGTTTGGCCTTGGGGTCCCTTCTGTCGTAGTTGAGATGTAGACAGATGGAGACACTCTATAGTGAAGCAGGCGACCCCAATGAGGGGGAGAAATGATGCATCTGACTCCGTTGATATCAGAAGGCTAATTAATTAATTTATTATCAGAAGGCTAATTAATGACTGTATTATACTATAATATTCTATACTATATTGCATCTAAACTGAATCTGCACAAGCACCCAACTCAACTCCACTGCCCAGGATCTCGTGACTGTCAGCCCGCAGTCCTGATACACACGTGGACTCAATTGGCCAATTAATCAAAACACTCACACCAGAATCCAACTGCCAATTGCCTTCAGGTAAACAATCTCCCACCATGCATTCCACTTGTGAACAACGCAGGAGCAGTAAATGAGATAAGAATTGTTTCTTCTTTCTCTGCGGTTCAGAGAATGTGAATCCCAGAAATATCCTTGGGAAATTGTGACTTGCTTTTCTCTGTGAAGAGAAACGCAGCTACAACGCTCCATTTCCAGAAGGCTTCAAACTGGTTTTATTTTAGCATGCATGCTTTTTATACATTTTTACAAAGCTCAGAAGTTCACACTTTACTCATTGGTTAGAAGAGACAAACAAAGTGATTATTCTTTGTATTTGTGGGGAATGCCCTGAGGAAGTCAGGAATGATGAATCTGACTCCACGTTCTCAGAAGGCTCATTTATTACTTTATTATAGTATATTATAATAAAGAATATATACTATACTAAAGACTACAGAAAGGACACTTAGTGAATGCTAAAAGATAATAATGAGAACTGGTGACTCTCTCCAGAGTCCTGACACAGCCTGGCCCTGCTTGGCGAAAGAGCCAAAACAGCTCACAGCAGATTGCAGTGGAACAATCCCCTGTGGGTAAACAAGCTCCAAACACATTCCACACGAGCACAACACAGGAGAAGCAAATGAGATAAGAATTGTTTTCCTTTTCTCTGAGGCTCCTCAGCTTCCCAGGAGAGAAATCCTGGGCGAAGGGATTTTATCAGAGAATGTGAATGCCACAATTATTGGAATAGGCAGCTGCAGGTTTCTCTTATTTATCCTTCTTTCTTTCTTTCTTGGTTTCTATGTCAGTGACCTTGGTAGGAAATTCTTTCAGGGGTAAACATGGATCCCCTTATCAACCATGGATCCTCTTCTCAGACTTCTCCCTGGCTCACAGAATTCTCTGTAAAACCTCTTCCACACAAACCTTCCAACCCAAACTGTTCTGGCTTTTCATGATAACCTCTCTGTGCATCCCCTGTGCACTCAGCCCAGGAGTTCTGCCTCTGGGAAGCAAAAAAGATGCCATGAAACAAAAAAGATGCCATGATCCATGGTGAGGCTTCCCACATGCTCCCACATCTCCCCACTGCCACAGCAGAAACAAAAATAAAAAGGGCATTTTGGTGCCAGGCACATTGCACAGCCTAAGTCTTCTTCCTATGGACAGCCCAGCCTCAGCCTTTCCTTCCTCCTCTTTCCTGACTATTTCTCCTAAAATCAGTGTGTCCCGCAGCCCAGACTCAGCACACTTCCCCAGGAGATGCTCAGGATGGATTTATGGGATGTGGAGCAATGCTCCCACCCCCTCACCCCACACAGGCCACGTAGGGATCCGCCTTGGTCCACAGGCAGGGCTGAGCTCCTCCGTATGCACCCACATGCCACCCTGGATCAGCATCACACAGATGAGCATAAAAATTGCCTGGAAAAATGTGGGAAAACACAGAAAAATATGTTTGTGTAGGACTTTAGGTGCCTGGATAGCTAGACACACGGAATCAGGATATTTTCCTTTTATTTTTTTGTAAAGAGCTCAGCCACTTGATATTATCCTGATGAAACTGCTCAGGGCCACAGTGAATTCCATCAGCTGGCAGCTTCCCTGAAAAGCCAGCCTGGCTTCCATCCTCTGCCCTTCAGGCAGGCAAAATTACCTGGAAGTAGGTGGTGAAAGCGAGGTTCCAACATTTCATGGACAGGGAGAGAGTTCTGGAGAAGGGAAGCAGCCAGAGAGGGAAAGGTTTGATCCCTGCTTATCAATAAGAGTCTCTGCAAGATGTCCAAAAAATCAGCTATTAATCAACTCCTGGTTCGGCCAAAAACATCTAGGGATGAATCCAAGGCACCCTTGGTGCCGTGAGGGCTGGAAGGAGCAGGATGGGAGAGGGAGGATGCTGCAGGCAGCTCCGGCTTTAATTCCTTCACCTGAGCTCCCTTTCCACCTTCACCCTCATCCTCCACCCCCACCCTGAAACCCCAGCACTTCCCTGATTTTAGGCTTCTCCCCCTGAAGAGATGAGGCCACCAGACCACCCCAGGGCATGCAGAGGATCTCCTGGACCACAGTGGTCTTTGCTTCCAAGCTTGAAAAAAAATACTATTTTATACATATGCATTAAAAAAATGGATCTGCTCTCACTGATTTGCATGTTCCATTCCCTTGGAAGGCAGAGAGGGATGGCAGGTGAGCCAGCACAGCCACCAAGGGGATCAGACAGCCCCGAGGTGGCAACAGCTGAGTTGTAAGGCCTGGAATATTGGGGCTTTATAATGGAAATGCTGCGAGCCCCTTAACTACGGCGCCCGGCGCTACGGGGGCTTCTACAATAACTGAGCCAACTCCCTTGAAAGATCAAAAATTAATAGACATTTCAGACAGGGTTTGAGGTTTCGACCACTGCTTTTTCAATAGCAAAGACTTTGCTAAAGTTAGAGACTGAGGAGGTCAAGCTTTGGGTAACACAAACATTTCCTCTTTGATTAGGGGGAGACTACTTTACCTCGCCTCCTTTCTTTTTATTTTATTATTTTTTTCGTCGAGTAGTAGATTTTAGGTCATCCTTAATTTTTTACTGACAACAAAGAGCAGGTCATTGACCTACATAGAGAGCTATTTTATTTTTCTCCCTCTCGATAACAATGGCCAGAACACCTATGTGCCAGGTTCTTCTGTATTCCCATATACTCGGCAATTCACCATGGGGGCAGGACTTAAAACCTTTGAGCCTCTCAGTGACTGGGATAAAAAAAAATTATCTGGGCTTCCTTCCAGCCATTTGAGCTTCAGAATCCATGAGATTTCAACAAAAAGGATATCAGAGCTTTAATCTAGGAGCTTTTTGAAGAGATGGAAAAAAAAAAGTTCCAGTAAAGTTCAGTCTTACCTTCTTCACTTTAGGAGCTGTTCATGCCAACGTCGGCCTATTTAGTAGAGTTCCTCTCCTTGACCTCTTTTTTACAGCCGAGATAATTAACATGGTGGGGTAAGATGAGTCTCTAAATTCACTGCACTCTCTCCCTGGCGCTCTCCCTTTTCCCTCTTAAAGCTGGGGATGATTAAAGGAGCCTGGCTTTATTGGCACCCCGAAAAAAAAAATAAAATAAAAATAATTGAGGGGGAGAGGAAGAGCCTCGGCGGCAGGGAGGGGAGGGGAGAGCGGGCGTGGGCCTGGCAGGGATGCAGGACACGGCTCCTGCCTCCCTTCACGGCAGGAAGGGATGCTGAACATCTGCAGAGCCCTCCTGCAGATCTCCCTGGACGTCCCAGGCTCCCCTCGTGGCCAGGGAGAGCCTGCCTGGAGAGGAATTTCCCTTCTCCAGCCTCGCATGTAAGGAAAGAGCTTGGCAAGGAAAGAGCTCTGGGAAGGCAAGGGATGGGACAAGCAGGTGTCACCCCCGCTTCCAGCTGAGCAATTCCCTTCTCCGAGGCTTCCCCCCACCCTGGGAGCTGGAGGCAGAGTTCTCCAGCTCCTCCAAGCCCCCAGAGGTGAGGCGTGGGGAATGAAAGGTGGGATGAGTCCATGCAGGAGCTCAGGCAGCATCCGAGGGGCTCCACGCAAGGAGCACTGGGATGGGGAGCAAGCACCAGGGACAGGGGGAATGGGAGGAATGAGCAGGAAACAGGAGCTGAGCAGGAAGGCAGGAGCCTAAAAAGGTCAAGACAAGGCTCCCAAATGCCAGGGAGATGGGGACTGACCCAGAGGAGCCGGGCCCAGGCACCCTCCGGCTGTTCCAGCATCATCCTGGGCACTCTGCCCCTGAGGCTGTGGGAAGTGAGCAGCACTGCAAGGGAAAAAAAAGCCCAGGGATTTGAAAAGCCAGCATTTAGCATCATCTAGTGCTAAACCTCATCCTCTGCTCTGCTCAGCCTTGCTAAATTCAGCACTCAGAGCGTTTGCAGCCATCATTTTGGGAAGCTGGGCAAGAGCAGCTCCTGACAGAGAAATGAAGAGTCCAGACATGACAAAATGAGGCCTTTCCCAGATGAACCTCGGGGATGGGAGGGAAAAACAAACAGGAGGTCTTTCCTTCAGGAAACTGGGGCCTGAGTGGGTTTTTGGGACTTTGGGAATTTCCCTGCAGCCTCTGCTGCCCCAACCTCCTGCTCCTCCTGCTGGTTGTTCTTCACATCCCATGTCTAACAAATCCCACTTTCCCAGCCTGGGTGGTTTTCATCCCAGCCAGTGGGAGCCATAAAGAGGGCAATGGGCACATCCTGCCCTGACTCTCTGATGGGTGAAGAGGTAAAAAAAAATAAAATCAATCCCAAATAATTTTCTCCCATTCCATTTTATCCAGGAACCCAGCCAAGGGCAGGGTGAAGGTGGAGCACCAGCACCACTCACCCCAAATTTCCTTTATCTCAAGAAGTGACTTGCCCAAAAAAGGGGATGTCACCCATCACCTGCAGCAAGCCATTGCTGGGCCTTATTTAATGGGAATTTAGTTCAATCTGTGGCAACAACCAGGCTGTGAATGAAAATACAGGAAGGCAGAAACGCTGGGGATGTGTTGGAGCTCATGAATTCATCATCAGAGATTCTAGAGGTTAACCAGAGCATCTACCCAGAACCTGCTGATATCCAAACAGGATATCCAGGTATCCAAACAGGAGGCAAATGATCCTCCCAGGCTCCCACCTTCTCCACTCACTGGAAGAGATCTTCCCTTTTTCATAATTCCCTGCCAGCATTCCCTCTGTGCCAAGGGAGGAGCGCCCAGGGGGAAAATCCAATATAAAGAGCTTGGGTTTCTTCCAGCACTTGATAAAGAAAAAGAAAAACTCTCCAGGGATGCAGCCTCTGGGAAGGATGGCCTTTCCACAGGAGAATATTTGGGATGTCTGGCGGGAGATGAAGAGGAACTGAGCTGCCAGGGTGGGATTCTCTGTAAGGGAAAAGCCCAGGGCACAGTGGGGATCCTGGGCTGGGTGCAGCCCCCGGCTCTGCTGAGGAACAATCCCTCTGTGCTGCCTGTGCAGGTGGAAATCTTCAGCCTGGGCACTCTCACCCAAACCAGGGCAATGTTTGTGCCCAGGCACAGCTGCCTCCTTGCCTGGGAATGCTTTAAGCATGATCTACCCCCAAGAAAAGAAGAAAAACAGAACAAAAAGTGATTTTTCTCTCAGGCTAGGCTGCTGCATTTTTGCAGCCAAGTCAGCAATATTTTTTCCCATTTTTCCCTGCAGAACCATCATTAGTTTGCCCTGAATGTGTTATTTTAGGGTGCAGAGCAACCTGTGACATCTGGATTAAGCTACTCTGGGGAGGTCCCAAGAGAATAATTATAATCAGGCCTACCAATTCCCTGCTGACAAGGATGGCCAAGACCAGTAAAAGAGACCAAGTGTCTGAGTGATCCCCTCCAACAGCAGCCAGCAAGCCCCAGAAAAGCCTCAGGGAGACACAACACTCCTGAAAAAAGGGATTCAGCATCCTGGCACAAAAAATGAAATTGGAAAGTGGGGACCCCAGGTTTTTGGGAATGGCACAACCCCACCTAAATCTACTGTCAGGCAACCACACCCCAAGCAGAACATCTGTGGTGGAGCCTCTGGTGAGGGCTGGCAGCTCTGGGAGGTGCAGGAAAAGATCCTGAAGGGATTTTTCCTGGTATCTCAGGCTTGAGGTGCAGGGGCAAAGCAGCCCAGGGAGGTGTTTGTAGATTCTGCTCTGCCAAGGACAGTGAAAATCCTGCCAGCAAATCCTTGGGAAGGTGATGAGGCAGGTCCAGAAAAGTCAAGTATATTATTAGTAGTATTAGCATTATTAGCATTATCTCATTATTTTATTATTGATATTTTCCCCACACATGTTAGCATTCCCCTGGGCCAGGAAAACAAGCAATATCCAGGTGCTGTCCTTCCTCCCTGAGGTTCCTCTTCTTCCCCATCCCTGCTGCTGGAAGGATCAGGCTGGGACTTCTCGTGCTGCTGCTGTGTCAGCCCAGACCCTCCCCCAGGGCTCCAGTGACACCTGAGCTGAAAGAAAAGATGAAAATTATAGAGCCAGGAAGAGGTTAAAGGTTGGTGGGTTCCTCCCAGCTCGGGATATCCTGTGATAACACAATCCTCTGGAGCAGGAGCACAGCACAGGTGTTGGGGTCCCTCCAAGGGAGAGGGAAAATCCATTTTTATATCCAAGCAAGTGGGGCTAGCATGGTCAGGGGGTTCAGGAATGGTCAGGAATGGCCAAGGATGGCCCAGGACTGTCAGGATAGTCGAGGATGGTCAAGGACACTCAGGGTGGTCAAGGATGGTTGAGGATGATCAAGGATGGTCAGGGTGGTCAAGGACAGTTGAAGACAATCAAGGATGGTTGAGAATGGTCAAGGTATTCAAGGATGGTCAAGGATGGTCAGGGTGGAAGAGGACAGTCCAGGATGGTCAAGGATGGTCAGGGTGGCCAAGGATAGTTGAAGACAGTCCAGGATGGTCAAGTGTGGTCAAGATGGCTAAGGGCAGGCTGGGATGGTCAAGATGGCTAAGGGCAGGCTGGGATGGTCAAGGAGGGTCAAGGTATTCAAGGAGAGTCCAGGATGGTCAAGGATGACCGTCCATGCATGACCCTGGTCAAGGGGCAGAGGGAGGTATTGCCCAAACCACCGCTGCCCTCACTGTGGGGGGCACCCGGGCACAGTGCCACCCTGCCCAGCCTGTGCTGCTCCCTCCCAAAATCCCAGCTCCAGCATGACTTCCCCCCTCACTGTAGTGGTGTTCACAGGGGTCCCAGGACGAGAGAAGAGATGAGGATCTGACTCCATGTTTCAGAAAGCTGATTTATTATTTTATGATATAAAGAAAGGATTATTAAGAAAGATTTTATTATAAGAAATTTTATGATAGAAGAAAGGATTTCATCAGAAGGCTTGCAAAGAAGGAAGAGAATGGAATGAATAACAAGAGCTTGTAACTCTCAAAGAGTCCGAGCCAGCTGCCTGTGATTAGCCATTAATTAGAAACAACCAAAATGGACCAATCCCAGATGCACCTGTTGCATTCCACAGCAGTAGATAATTATTGTTTACATTTTGTTCCTGAGGCCTCTCAGCTTCTCAGGAGAAAAAATCCTGTCAAAAAGGATTTTTCATAAAACACGTCTGTGACACCTCACCCACACCACCCACCACCCCCAAACCCCTTCCCGCAGGTGTGCCGAGCTCCTGCTGCTGCACGGGGCGGCCGTGGAGCTGCCGAGCGAGCCGGGAGGTGACACAGCCCTGCACGTGGCCGCCAGGCACCGTCTCTGCCGCCACGCCCGCCTCTACCTGCGGCACCGCGCCCGCGTCGACGCCCGCAACGCGCGCCAGGAGACGGCCCTGGGCGTGCTCTACGGGCAGGCCCCGGCCCAGGGCAACCATTCCCGGCAGCTTTTCCAGCTGCTGCTGGCCCACGGCGCCGATGTGGAGGCGCGGGACGAGAGCTGGAGGCGGCCCTCGCACCGGGCCTGCGGGGCGGCCAACGCCGAGCTGGCGCGGCTGCTGCTGCGGTGCGGCGCCGACGCCAGCGACTACGGCGGCGTGTCCCCGCTGGGCTGGGCCCTGCAGGCCGCAGCCGCCCGCCCCGAGCTGCGGCCGCACCGCACCGTGCAGCTGCTGCTCAACCACGGGTCCCACAGGATCTGGCCCTCGGCCTTCAGCAAGGTACCGGCCCCAAAAGGGCTCCCTGAAAATTTGGCCCTCGGCCTTCAGCAAGGTACCGGCCCCAAAAGGGCGCCCAGAAAATTTGGCCCTCAGCCTTCCTCAAGGCTGGCCCCAAAATGGCACCCAGAAAATTTGGCCCTCAGCCTTCCTCAAGGCTGGCCCCAAAGTGGCGCCCAGAGGATTTGGCCCTCGGCCTTCACCAAGGTACCGGCCCTGAAATGGCGCCCAGAGAGGGGCTGGCACACGGGGGGTTGAGGTTGGGTGTGGGTATTGATTGTTGTGGGGTTGTTGAGGGCCCCCAGAAGGAGGTGAGAGATGAGAATTGACTCCAAGTTCTCAGAAGGCTGATCTATTATATTATGGTATTCTATTCTATATTATATTATATTATATTATATTATATTATATTATATTATATTATATTATATTATATTATATTATATACTAAAACTATACTAAAGAAA
>JAYDZK010000002.1:3572060-3582361 GCA_034509185.1 Euphonia xanthogaster
GATCTGGCCCCAAACCAAGGGCCTGCCCGCAGCCCCCGCGCTCCTCCCGGGCCCCCCGCGCTCCGCTGGCACTCGGGATGGACCGCAGGGAAAAGGGAGGAGGAGGAGGAGAGGTAGCGGACTCACAGAGCGGAGCTGCGATGGCGATGGAGGAATGTGAGGCTGCGGATGCCGCTCGGCCCAGCCAAGGCGCTCCCCTCAGATGATGGTGGGCATCCTCCCGCCGCTGTTGTTGCCGTTGTTGTTCTTCCAGGACAGTTTTGGGGTGGCTACGAGGGTGAAGCGCTCTTCGGGGCAGCCGTACTGCAGCAGCACGTCGATGCACTCCTGGCTGGAGGCCTGGCGGGCGTAGGCCAGCGCCGTGTTCCCGTGGGTGTCGCGCGCCATCACGTCCACGCCGTACTGCGGGGGCGACAACAGGGGAGGATCACAAACCACAAACGTCACCCGAGCTGCTGGGAGCTGCTGGGAGCCGTGCTGTGAACATTTCGGGAGGGGGTTTGGGATGGGAGGTAAGGGAGGGTGAGGGAGCAGCCCGGCAACACGAGCACGGCAACGCTGAGCCACGTACGGAAAGGATGTTTCTGAGGGAGGGAGCCTCACGTGTGGGGCAAAATCTGCCCCAGCAGATTCCAAGCTAAGGGAATCTCTTCTTCCTCCTTTCCCATGCTCTCCTTCGCTTTCCAACAAGCAGCAGAGAGGCAGAAACAGGCTTTCCCACCACCCTCTGAAAGCGTGCAGTGAGGAACACACACCCTGAGGCCACGGTGCCCTGAAGGCCTCCAGGAGCAGCCCTGGCCCATCCTGCTGAGGGAGGGCACCGAGTCCTGACCCAGCTGAGGAGCAGCAGCAGCAGCACCCTGAGGCCATGGCGCCCTGAGGCCCTCCAGGAGCAGCCCTGGCCCATCCTGCTGAGGGAGGGCACCGAGTCCTGACCCAGCTGAGGAGCAGCAGCACCCTGAGGCCATGGCACCCTGAAGGCCTCCAGGAGCAGCCCTGGCCCATCCTGCTGAGGGACACAGCCCAGGCCTGGCAGGAGCCCTTACCCAGATGAGCAGCTGCAGCAGCACCACGTTGCCCTTGCGGCAGGCCAGGTGCAGGGCCGTGCGCCCGTCGCCGTCGCCGCAGGTCTCGTTCACCTCGTCCCGCGTGCCGTGGGCCAGCAGCAGGATCACCGTCCTCAAGTCCTCCTCGGCCGTGGCCCTCAGGAGGTGCTGGCCCAGAGAGAGCTCCAGGCACTGCAGAGGGGCGAGGAAGAGCTTCTGCTCGTACTTGGCGCGTATCCAGAGCTCTTTTTCTTCCCTAGGGAAGCCAGAGGGGACAGGTCACTCTCAGCCCACAGTGCTCAAGCAACAAGGAGGTCATTTCCCCTTTCAAATTTATGTCAAGAAAGCCCTCACAGGAACAGTTCACCCAAACCTTGTATTTTTAGCAATATTTGTGTTGTCCACCTTACTGTTGCAGTGCTCAGGATCCTCCTTGATGGATGCTGTGCCCACAGGGCTGTAGGATCACAAGCCCTGGGCCAGCAAGAGGTCAGGGCAAGAGCCCTCGCTTTGGTCACAAAGACCAAAGACACAACAAGCAGCCATGATCCACTTCAAGGCTGGAAAACACACTGCAAAAACATGCACCCCATTTCTGTAACCCTGACCAGAAGTAACCAAACGGGGGCTTTGTCCCCCTCCAAGCCGAGTAACGCTCCCAAAGGCATAAGGATGATTCCCTCCTGTTTTGCCAAAATTCAAACCAGTGCTTTGAAGCACCTTTTCCTCCTGATGTATCAAAGAACCACCAGAAGCTTTCTGGTGCTATCAGGTTACAGCAGAACAAGGACTACAAACAAGGCCCTGCACTCGCCCCGTTTCAAAAATTACCATACAATTACATGATCTGAGAGCAGCAGCCCCAGACAAAAAAGTCCCATTTAGAGGTCCCTCAGGTAATCTGCTCAGCCTGTGAAAACCACAAACATCACCTGAGCCAGGCAACTGGGTCCTGGTGACAGATTCTCTCCTCTGGAGTACAAAAGGCCAAGCTCTGTTTACGCCTTTCAGCCCTGTTTACACTGCTCCCAGTAATCTAGTGTCAGGTTAGCCCTAATCTGTTTTTAAATACTTATGTAAACATCTCCTTCCACCAGCAAATCTGGATTAGTTTTGCATCATTTCCTGGGACATGTGGAGTGACCTTGCTGTGACCTGCCTGGATGCTTTCAGGCACAGCTTCCCAAAGCAGCCACAGCTTCCCTGCCCTGGCCACTGTTTGCCCCACAAACAGGGCCAGGGCTTTTCTTCAGAGCAAAAGTGCAAACAGAAAATTTACACTGAGAGTGCTTCTTTTACCTCAAGCCTCTGAATGGATCCTGCAAGCTAAAAGACACACCAAAAAAAAAAAAAAACCCTCTACAACCCATTTGGGCAGTTGCAAATTAACCTTTGATGGCAGGATCTGATAAATGGAGTATGGCTGCAGGTATTCCAGATGGAGAGGAGGAAGAAAAGGAGTTCTGTTATCAGAATCTTTAATTCATGGTTTTTCTAATTACATTTTTTAAGGTAAAAAGACAAACTAGAACCACTAGTGCCACGAAAGGGATAAAGTAACACCTAATTATCTACAATAAAACAGGCTTAGCAAAGATCTCACATGATTTTTAAACTCACACAGAGGTATTGAGAGTATAACCAACACATCCACCACACGTTTAAAACATGCCAGACTGGAAAATGAGGTGATTCAACCTGTGCTGTTCACCCACAGTAACACACTCCAGGGCTCTGGGAATTTATTTTTCATATGTTCACACATCCTAAAGGCAAAATATTCCTCAGATATGTAAGTAATATTTTTTTTAGCTTAGTCAAAAGTCTGCAAATTAATCTCCCTCTCCCCTAGACCATTTTTGGAGTGAAACTTTTGACTCCTACCAGAGCACTGGTGGCTCAAGAAAAAGTCCCTTTCTATTGAGAAAAAAAGCTGTTTGACACCAGTCTCCCACTTCCAATCACCATTCAGCCTAAACTGCAATAGTGAGGCTAAAAGGAGAGAATAACTGCTTCGTTCAGGCAGAGGCTCCCCAAGCTTGAGGCTGGCAGGCTCACAAATCTATCACCAATTTCACATTTGCTGTGCGTCGCGCGGGCAACCCCGATGCTCCTGCAAGAAAGAGAGATAGGGATGCCCCAGTCCTGCTCAGTTTTGTCCTACTGCCTCAAGAGGCTGGGGAAAGAAGAGGAAACTCTTTAAAAGCCAATGTCACAGGAAGGGGAATGTGCTGCCACCTGCCTCAGTGCTGGGCACCAAATAAATTCACTCAGTAAGGTGCAGCTCCACCTTTGGAGTCACATCAAGGGCTGTGGTGGAACTGTAAATCAAAATAAAGGTGTTTCAGAGGCCTCAGATGTTTGGGGCAGCACGTCACTGACATCAGTATGGAGCGAGATTCAGGTCTTTTTCAGCAGTACCAACTGGGCACAAGGAAGATTTGGATGTTGGGGATGAAGACAAAGCCTCATCAGCGGTAGGAGGAAAAGCACATGGGACTACACCTCATGGAAGCCACAACACACAGGGACTGCTTTCCACTGAGCACCTAGAAAGGCAATGCCCACAAACACCCCGCCTCCATCTCTGCCACAAACCACTTCGTTTGGATGGGAAGTCCTGGGGACTTTCCTGGGAGACAGCTGCAGCTCCGCCGCTCGCATTCATCTCGGAAACCCTGACAACAAGACATAAATACTGCAATTGTTGCTCTGATGCCCCAATTTCACTTCTGGGATCCACAGCTTGTCTTGGTTGAGGTTTCATTTCCCCCAAGGAAGGCCAGTCCAAGAGCAGAGTTGTCAGCAGTAGATCACTTAACCTCATTGCAGCTCCCCGGAGGACCACTGCTCACATCCCTGTTAGTTAATGAGCTAAAAAATGAATTATTGGAGCGGTCAGCAATAAGCAGGAAGAGGAGGCACAGTGCTTCATTTCAGCCAGCACTGACATACCTTTAAATAAATCAACTGAAGAGGAGCACGAGGAAGTGTGAGGGAGAGCAACTCATCAGGAGAAAGACACTGAACCAGTCCCTAAAATAAAGGTTAGTAAATATTGCCCTCTTTTCCTCCCTTAATTGCAAGCTTGGCAATTCTGTATGACCCTCTCCATACCAGACACTTCCAGCTGTAGTTGTAAAAGCCAAACCAAGACTGTTTCAGTGAACTTTCAGCAGTGGAGTCCTTGTCCCAGGAGCAAATCAAAGCTGCTGTGCTGTAGAAGGAACACCTTCAAGTGCTCTGATGGTCCCAATGACACCAAACACTGAAGAAGGTCTGAGCTGCCTCTTCCTCATATGCAGCAAAACGAATAGATTGTAAGTTCCTAGATAAACTTAGAGAAATGAACAACAGAGCCCTAAGGTCAGATGTTCTTTGAGCCTTTTCTCTCTAAATATCTGCATTCAAACCCTGATCTGTGTCTGCTGGTACAGACTCCAAACCTCACTGTGTTTGCCTCTCACACAAGGGGAACGTACAGCAGAGGATCACTGCAAAACACTCCACAGAACCAGGAATGAGTCCCCCATCTTGTCCAGAAAGTGCCACCAAGCTCTCTGCTCCTGCAGGAGTCTCCATCACTCATGAGCCCTGAGAACACACAGTGGTGTGAATAACGAAATCCCTGCTGCAGCAGCAACACTGTACACAGGTAAAAGGTTATTAGAAACAGATGAAAATTTCAGTTCTCGGTTTATTTTGATCTAATTAGGTGCTTGCTTCTCAAGATAATGTCCAATTATTTAAATTACTCTGCCAGCCACATCACATCATTATTATGTGGAAACATAAATACTGGGCACTGGAAGGGGGGAGGGTAAGCAGGGAGCATCAGAGAAGAGAAAAAGCAGATTTGCTTCCAGCACAGCCTCGCTCCAGGAGCTGCCCTGTGTTCCCCAGCCGTGGGTTTGCACTGGAGATGCTCCTTGAGGAGCCCACATCCCACACAGCTCAGCCCCATCATGTGCTGCACTGGGTTTTCCACCCTACAAATGCCATCAGAAGCCTCATCCTGTTGGTATTCACTCTCCATCCTGACTCCTCCTCGCTCCCATTCACCTCTGCCTTCACCTCCACTTGTGCCTCACAGATATTTGGTGGAGTCACATCAGCAGGCAAACAAGAAGAGGATGTGCAGGGTGGGAAAAAAAGTGGTGTTCATGCAGTGACCCAGAACTGCCTGAGTAGGCAACAGCACGTGGCAGGAGAGCCTGGGAACTTGCCATCAGAATTCCACAGCTCCAGAGTAAGAGCAGCCTTGCTCTTCCCAAAGCATGACTAAAAATGTCATGTTGTTATCCAGAGTCACTCACCACTTGTTAAAAAAGCTGGGATGAATTCTGAAAGTTGAATTGGAAAGACAGTGGACAGCAGGTATTTACCATGGCACAGCATTGATTTCCCACCACCAGAAATGAGAGCAGGCTCCTTACAGGCACTTTGAAGTGAAGTTTTATCCTCCACACCTCAGACAACACTGAAAAGCTCCTGATTTTTTTTCATCCTTTCTTCTCTCCTGATTTTTTTTTCATCCTTTCTTCTCTCCTGCTACAGGAACTAATTCTGTAAGAGAGGAGGCCTCTCAGTGGTGTCTCCACGGTGGCTGTGCAGGTGCTGTGCCTGTGTGTTGCCATTTCTGGTTGCTCACTGAAGTACAACCCTTTAACGCCGTGGTAACCTGGCCAGCTCAGCAAGAGCTCTGCCAAATTTCCTCTCCTGTTGGCCAGCTGACAAGGTTAATGTGTCTCTTCCAAGAAAATGAAGTAAATCTAACCCACTGCACCTCCCAAACTCCTGGAAGAGCCCCAGGATGTGTCATTAGCTTCGTGGTCCAGCACGCAAGGAGCACACATCACCTAATGACCGGCGCCGGGCAGCTGCATGTGCCGGGGCTTCCCCATTAAACATCCCCCTCTGTCATGATCCCAAAAAATGGCACTGCTTTGGACAGGGCTGGTGATGCAGGGTTGGGATGGGTAAAAGGAAAACACTGAGGGTGGGGGCAGGATTGAAATGTTGGAGAAAGGTTCATGATGCTTTTAATTGCAACAGCGAAAGCGGGGAGAAGAGAGGGTGAGAAGAAAGGGGCTAGCAGCAAGGAATTTCCAAAGTGCCTTCCTGCCCTGAGCAAAGCAGGAACTGGGAGGAGAGGCATGGAAGAGGAGCTGGGAACAATATGCTGAGAAAACACAGGGGCTTCCTCTCTCTCTGCAGGAGAAGACCCCTCTGCTGCATTGCAAAGGCAGCGCTGAGCAGCTGAGCGGCTCCGCGCCCCGCATGCCTCCCCGCCCGGCCGCGTTGCTAAGGGGGAAGGCACGAGCCCACCGGGAATATCCAGGTCCCTGGCAAACAAGAGGGCTCCAGACAGCAAACAAAGACCGATGGGTATTTATCCCTTAATTACTGAGAGCTTTGAAGAAACGGGCCCACTGTAAATCCCGCCCGCCGAGGGAACCGACCGCGATTTATGCGCGCCGGGGCAAAGAGGAAATAAATATCTCTCTGGCTCCTGATCAATATTATGAGTGTTTTGCCAACCTACAGGGTGTTTTATGAGCTGTAAGGACAGAAAGGGATCATTAATAATTAAATAAAGTCTATCTATTAAGCTTATTACTGCTTACAAGTTAAACATCCCTGACGGACAAAGGGCAGCCCCATAGGAAAGCGTGGATCAGCCAGCCCAGGTCTTGCCTTGCACTCTGGTCCAAGTGAGCAGTGTGGTAACCCAGCCTGGAAATGATTTAGTTGCTGTCTGATGGGCAACTTATCTGCCTGAGGACTGTGTTCAACCCACTCTTCAGATTTTGGTCCAGGAGACAGACAATTCAGTGCTGCAAAATCATGCCAAATTCATGTTACTTCTACTCTCAGTCCTTTTCAACAAAACCAAATGGCACAAATCCCTGGAAGAGTTCAAGGCCAGGATCTGAGCATCCTGGGATGCTGGAAGGTGTCCCTGCCCATGCCAGGAGGTTGGAAGGAGATGATCTTGGTCCTTTCCAACCTGCACCATTCCAGGATTCTATGACATGAAGGCAGTTTCCCACCAGCAGCACCTCGCACTGTCAGGGACTCGTTTCCTGAAGCCCCCAGCTCTGGACCTTCTCCACCATTAACTCTCCTATTCAATTTTTCAGTTTGCCTTTCATAGCTGCGTGCTTCAGGGGGAAAAAAAAAGCCCTGCTGTGTGTGAGGGACAGAGATCACTCATTTGTGCAGAGCTCAACGCGCTTCCCAAATTAATCACGGCTTGCCTGACACTTACCACTATCATCGTTATTCGCATTCGGTGGAGCTCCTCCACCTTTCTCCCTCTCTCCTGACAGCATTCCCCTACCCAGGGCTCCAAACCAGCGTTATTTCTGCACTTGCAGGTTACCCCTCCGTGGAGTAAGCAGCAGCACTCCTTGAAGCATTAATACACCCACAGGATTTATCGCTGCCCAACATTAACGACCAGCCTGGCCAAGACATCAAGGTTTACTGACTTCAGGCCTTTCGGATAAATACCCTTCAATTGTGGGCTCTGATTTATCACAGAAAATTGCAGCCAACTTCTGTTTTCATTGCACAACACTCCATCTAATAATTTTTAAGGTTTACTCGATAAAATACATCACACCCGCGCTTTACTCCGTGTAAAGTTAAGCAGAAACTGTGACATACAACAGCAGGGGATACTGTGGGTACTAAGATAAGGCTTATTAAGTTGAGAATAAAGATCCTAAGGGTGACAACTCCAAGCCCTGCAAGTTGTTTAAATCTTTTCTCAATAAAAATCCAGGTTTTTTCTTTGTTCTGTACCATTATGTGAAATGAAAACAGTCCCTAGAGATTTAATAAAAACCTTGAAGAAGCCACAAGTTGTCCTTTTCCTCTAACCCCAGAAGCCCCAGAATTTTTTGAAACAGCATTGCCAGTGACATTTCAGAGGGAAAAACCCTAACAATGGTAAACTCTAAGGATTTAGAGCTCAGCACAGGCCTGAGGAAACCACAAAGACAATCAGAGAGATGGAGAACCTCTGCTATGAGGAAAGGCTGAGAGGATTTGGAATGTTCAGCCTAGAAAAGAGAAGGCCCAGGGGAGATCCAAATGTGGCTTTCCAGCTCCTGAAGGGAGTCAACAAAAATGGGGAGAGCTATTTACAAGGGTCTGGAGTGACAGGACAAGGGGGAATGGGTTTAAACTGACAGAGAGTGGGTTTAGGTGGGATATTGGGAAGGAATTCCTCCCTGGGAGGGCGGGCAGGCCCCGGCACAGGGTGACCAGAGCAGCTGGGGCTGTCCCTGGATCCCTGGAAGTGTCCCAAGCTGGGATAATGGAAGGTGTCCCTGACATGGCAGAGGGTGGAACTGGATGAGCTTTAAGATCTTTTCCAACCCAAACCATTCTGTGACTGTGATTTTAAACACACAGATCAGTGAAAATTAAAAAGCACCGTGAAGAGTGGAAGAAGATGGATTTCTCCTAAGGTGTCTAAGGAGAGACTACAAGAGTCTGGAATGCAAAACCCAGGAACAACAGCTCCCTCACACCCACCCTCTGCTGACCAACAGGAAAGCTCCTGAGTTCAGGATCAGATTCCTTTTATATGCTGGCACATCAGTATCAAGGTAAACATCCACACAACATTTAACCCAAACCACATCACTGTGCTGGCTACCTGAAAAAAAGGCTGATAAATGACCTATCACTGTGTGGCTCTAGACACACAAGTGAACTGCTTCCACTTCTTGGGTGGTCAACCTCAACACGTGGGCACACCCAAATATTACCTAAAAAAAAAGCCAAAAGCTGCAACAGTTGCACAGAAATGCTAAAACCAAGGAGTATATTTGCTTCTTGCCTGCTTTCAGTAACAAATAAATATATATATTTATGCAGGGAATAGTAATTGGAAACACGTTCCTAATGCATTTCATTACTTGTGTGTAACCACACTTAACCTGATGTCTTAAGTGTATAAATCAAACTGCATTGTGCCAGTACTGAAACACAGACTGGAAATTTCAATTTGCCATTTGATATACAGTCACTCAGGTCAGAAGATTCCATTAATCTCAAATTTGTTAGCACTAATTTTCTTCTACAGCAAGGCCTTGCTTAATGCAGCAGTGTTTTAAGTGGAGCTCAGGAAACCATTACTTATTTAAAAAAAAAAAAAAAAAAAGGAAATTCCTTTCTCTCTTGTGTTTTCGGGGTGCCCTTACGTTGGAAGGAAATGATGAATCTGACTCTATGTTCTTAGAAGGCTAATTTATTATTTTATGATCAATATTATATTAAAGAATGCTACACTAAAACTCTACTAAAGAATACAGAAAAGATACAGACAGAAGGCTTGAAAGATACTAATGAAAAACTCGTGACTCTCTCCTCAGAGACTGACACAGCTTGGCTGGAATTGGCCAATGAGTAAAAACAATTCACATGAAACCAACGAAACAAGCACCTGTTGGCAAACAATGTCCAAACACACTCCAAAGCAGCAAAACACAGGAGAAGCAAATGAGATAATATTGTTTTCATTTGTCTCCGAGGCTTCTCAGTGCCCCAGGAGAAGAATCCTGGGCAAAGGGATTTTTCCAGAAAACATGATGGTGACACTTCTCCGAGGCGGCGGGCGGGGAGTGACACACAAATATTGCAAGGCATAAATCTAAGTGATCTGTGCCAGGTGGGAGATGGAGCGAGGTGGCTGTGTGAGTGTCCCCATGGCTGAGCAGTGTGTGCAGCAGGGCTGTGCTCCTGCCATCACACAGCATTAGGGATGCCACAGCAGTGCCTGATGTGAGCGGCTCCGGAACGCATCCCGTGGCAAACACGGCCGGGAAGAGAAATGGAGCTTCTCCTCTGCTCGCCCTGCTGGGAAGTGGAGGAGCAGCAGAACTGAGAGTGCCTTACAAATAATGAGGGAAGGGGGAAAAAACCACTTGGAGGGGGCAGACAGACTTCCAGAGCGGAAAGATGTGGGGATCCTTAAAATCAGAGGGTTTGGGGAAAGCTACAAAAGGCAGGCCTCAGAGACAGCAGAACTGTGATTAGAGCTAAGCTGTAGCCATAAATTTGTCAGCAGAAAATTTATGCAAAAAGTAGAAAAGTAAGGACAAACAGAACAATGGTCTGTATTAATGTTTGGCTAGGATAACTCCCTAAGCTACAGAAAAGGTTATCTAGCAAGACATTAGGAAGCTCTAATCTCAAAAAGGAAGCTCTGTGCCTTGTGTTTTAATGCTTACAAGCAGG
>JAYDZK010000002.1:3636657-3647269 GCA_034509185.1 Euphonia xanthogaster
TGAAAGGAAGCAGGGGCAGAACCACTCCAGCCTGGCTGTGTCATCCATCCCCAGGTAGGGCAGGACGTGGATTCAGGACATGAGGATCTTTTTCTCCCTTCCTTTGGAAGAGAAGCTGCTCTGAGTCTGCATTTGCTGAGCTGGGTGTGCTCAGCCCGTGCCAGCAGCCAGGGTTTGCCCACCCTGAGAGGGGAGAGCTTTGGCTCTGGGGCATTTTGGTGCCCAAGTCGTAACAAACCTGAAGGGCAGCTCTAAATTTTCCATCTTGGTCTCCATCAGGGAGGTGAAACCCCTGGAAAAGTCAGCTTTTCATGGGAGGAGTTCTCCCTCCTTGGTTCTGTTGCCTCTGTTGCAGTGTGGGCTCTGTTGGAGCCTGCTGCCCGTGGGAATCTGTCCTGGAGCTGCCAATTCCTTCTCAAGGGAAGCAGAGGCAGAACCACTCCAGCCTGGCTGTGTCATCCATCCCCAGGGAGGGCAGGACATGGATTGGGAGCAGTGGGGAAGGAACCAAAGCCACACCAGTGCCTGGAGGGCCCAGGGGGGCCCCAGCACCTCTCAAGGGATGAGCCCTGCCTGGGGACAACCCAAACCCAAAACATCCTTTCTGTAAAAATCCCACAGGTGCCTCCCACATCCCACATCCCACTCCCAAGGAAGCCTGGCCATGATGGATGGAGCTGTGGTGTCCCTGCCATGTCCCTGCTGAGCAGGGGGTGCCACCACAGCTCCAACAGAGCCCACACTGCAACAGAGTCAACAGAACCAAGGACGGAGAACCCCTCCCCTTGAAAAGTTGACTTTTCCAAGGGTTTCACCTCCCTGATGGAGACCAAGATGGAAAATCTAGAGCTGCCCTTCAGGTTTGTTACGACTTGGGCACCAAAATGCACCAAGAGGCCCCAGAGCCAAAGTTCCCCCTCTCAGGGTGGGCAAACCCTGGCTGCTGGCACAGGGATGAGCACACCCAGCTCAGCAAACACCTCAAATAGGCCCAAATCCCCCCAAAACCTGGATCTGGAATTTCAGACAATAGCTGAACCCGAATTCATTGGAACAAAACCCAAGAGTTCTGTTTCAAAGAGAGAAAACTCACCAAGATCACTTTTTTTTTTCTTTGCTGTGATTTCTGGTCTGGCCCCTGTGTGGGAGGTGAGAACTGATTTAAAAAAGACAAAAATTAAAAAAAATAAATTAAAGCTGCTTTTTTAGGGGTGGGACTGGTCAATTTGAGCTTAGTTTAAGGGAAAAAACCCAACCAAGTAAAAGGGAAGCAGTAGAAGAGGGGCAGTACCATGAGGGGGGCATTTAGTGGCAGAAACACCTTCAGGAAAGGCTGGGAATTTACAGAACTGCAAGAATTTTAGGCAGATGGAGAAAAATTGTACCAATTAATGGCAATAAAAATTTGGGGTGATAGCAGAGCAGAGTTTTAATGGCATTTTTCCATCCTCTGGCACATTCCAAACATAAGCTCTTGATTTGATGAATGGATAATACAGCATTGTACTCCAGCTTACTATAAAGTAAAAAGCTATAAAGCTCATCTCTGAGCCACACACACATCCAAAACTCAGGAACTGCAGGGTATTCCAATGTGAGAAAGCAGAGTGGTGGCACTGAGCAAGGAGCACCACTGGCAATTAAGGATTCCCTCCTCTGGCACCTGGAGTTCCACAGGCACAGCTTTAATGATTTTATTTTCATTTGAAGGCGTCTGAGTGAAGGAAAATGTGACATTTTCACAGGGGAGAAATAAACAACAGCCTGAGCAGCCTCTGAGACACGAGGATCTAAATGAAGGAGCTGGCCAGTGATCCCGTGCCTGTTTTAAAGCCCAGGGATTTATCCTCGTTCCGGATAAAGCCGGCTCGGGAACGTCGGCTCCGCGCCTCCCGCCGCCTCCTGGCACAGGTGCCAAAGCAGAGACACGTTCTGGCAGCCTGGAGGTGAACCTGCATGAATTCCTACAACCTGAATGCTGCTCTGCTGTCATTGAACATGTGCTCAACATGTGTGCTCGGCAGCAACTGGAAATGAAATATCTTAAATATTATCAAACGCTACATCATTAAATATAAATTAGATGGAAACAGGGGAAAGCTAAAAATTGACTAGGAGTTCAGCTCCTCTAAATGGCTAATACGGCCATTTTTCACCTGAAGCCCTCTCCAATCCAGTTTTGCCATTAAGCAAAAAGCCAAAGAAAGGTAATCAATTCCAACTAAAAAGCACTTCTCCCGCAATGACTGCACTTCAAACCCCTGGCTGGCTGCCAGCCTCCCCCCCCAGCCCCAGACAACAGCCATCAATGTTTCTGACTATCACAGGAGCACGAGGGGCCATGCATAATTGACTGGAAGATGGGCTAAAACTGTGCCCAATCAGTGTGTGATCAGAGCTGTGTGGAATATTCAGCGCCACTTGATTACACGGAGCAGCCTCGGCCGCTCTCCTCATGAAATCTCTTCAAGGTCCAGAGTACTGTAATAAGATCATTACTGTCAAGCGCTACCAATGAGTCTTGGGATAGGAAGTCATACTTCACAAGCTCCTCTGGTCTTCCTTTTTTTTTTTTTCTCTCCCTCTCCCTCTCTTTTTTTATTTTTTTTTTTTTTGTATTTTACTGCGTGTTGAGGCAGCAAGGCGACGAGGTGACAGATAATGATCACATCACTGTGTGGCAACTAGAAAGGCACTTTTAAGAAAGAGCACAGAGAAATCAGCTTAAGAGAAACTCAAACAAATTTTTTTTTTTTTATAAGGGCTTTTTCTTTTCCCCCCTCAAAAATTAAATAGAATTAAACTGTGCAGTATTCTCCTTTCATGAATTGTGATTTAATGTCATTGAATTTAATCATTTGATAGATTTCCATATTATCCCAAAGCCTATTACCTCACAGACAAATGGCCAATTTTCTCCAGCTCACGCTCACAAAAGAAACCTTTATTAATTTTTTTTTTCTCTTTTTTAGAGTCGGGGGGGAGAACTGGTGGAAAATGTCAATGATGAGGCCTGTTGAAGTTCCCCTTTTTACCTACTGCTTCCTGGAGTTACACACCACATATGATGCATAACATCTATCACGAGTAACTGGTCTGTAAAGAGAAAGGTGGAGGGACAGAAAACAGGAGATTAAAGCACAGGGTATAAAATAAACATAACAGCAAGCTCAGCTCTGAAACAGGGCACGCAGATCTGCAGCAGAGACTTCAGCTGATGGAAGGCTTAAAACTCCACACAACAAGGTGGGCTTGAAATGACTGACAGGCCAGGGGCTGGCAATAAAGAGCTCAGCATTGCTGCTGCAGGGTGACATCAGCACCACAAAGGATGGGACCTGGAACGGCTCCAGTCGTGCCTTTGAACTGGAGAAGGGCCCAGGGGTGGGACAACTGCTTAAGGGGAAGGGAAAGGGAAAGTCCACCCTGCCCACATCTCCAGCAACTCCCACCTAGAGCACCTCCATCACCTCCTCCAGGCCTGGCAGCTCCCATCATCTCCAGCAGATTAAATCCCACACCACAGCATTCTCCACTCGCTGCTCCTATGGAGAACCCCATCCCCATGGATTTGTTCCCTTTCAAACACATTCCACTGGGACACTGCTCCTCAAACCCACCCTTTGAACATCAACACTGCATGAAAAGACTCCATTTCCACAGAATCCCAGAATGGCTTGGGTTGGAAGGGACCTCAAAGCCCATCCAGTGCCACCCCTGCCATTCCAGGGACACCTTCCACTATCCCAGGCTGCTCCAAGCCCCCTCCAGCCTGGCCTGGGCACTGCCAGGGATCCAGGGGCAGCCCCAGCTGCTCTGGGCACCCTTCTCCCTTAGAGGGGAGAACTCCTTCCCAGCATCTGCCCTGAACTTTCTCTTCCAGTCTGCAGCCAATATATGCATATTCAGCCCCATATTTAGTACAATGGGTCACATTTATCAATACTCTCCTCAGTTTTGGACGTGTTTTTTAAAAGATGTCACAAACACTTTGACAAAGAATCAAAACAATAAAGGGGCACAAATATTTCTCGATTTCCAGGTAAATATTTCTTGATCTGCAGGTTGCTGTAACATCCAAAATTGACTAAAATGTAGGGGTTTGCAACTAAAAAGGAATTCATGATCTGTTACTGTTCTGTGTGTACCTCTCGATTATGAGCTCTTATCAGCCAAGAGCTGATATGTTTAATGAGCCTTGGGTAGATCAGACCTGACACAATCCCCCTTGAATTCCAGGACAGAGCTCTCCATGGCAAACCTATCCATGGCAAACCTCCACAACCAGGGCTTCTGCAGGGAATTATTTAGGACTTGCACCCTTTAAAGAAAGCTGTTTCCCACTGCTGGGTCAGTTCCAACACGATGATGAGCCCAAGTGCACAGGCATCCTTCAAGAGCTCCATCTTTCTTCTACACCAAAATACCCTGTTTGTTGAAATTGTGACACTTTGCCTTGAGAGATGAACAGGAGGACAAAGTTACACTGAGCACCTGATTTTAGCCTTTTCACTGGCTGTAGCTTTATCATACATAATCACATATTTTATGACATTTTCATTTAGGTAGCTAGGTTCATAATGAAATAAAATTGCCCTACACTCCAGAAAAACTGGAAGGCACTTGTAGAACAGTCATTCTGATTTAAGGAACAGAACTAGCAACCTCTCTAGCAGGATTAGCATTTCACAAACACTCCTTGCTGCCTCTGCACACATCACCTTGTGGACATCAGGAAGCGTTCTCATAACCAAGGTCTCTGTCTCAAGCTGGCAGCACGTTGCTGAGGACACTAATTACCCAAAGCCAGGGAAATGCTAAGGTGTCCCTTGTTTTTATTCAGTTACAAAGCTGCTCAAAACTTCCTCCTTCCCCAGAAAATCAGGCCAAATCCCAGCATGGCACTGGATACCCAGCGGGCCCTTCTGCTGTCGCAGTGCTCAAAACTGGACTAATTCTTAGGGAAACATCAAAAATAAAAATAAAATGCTATCATTCTCTCTCTCTCTCCAGATGTGCCAGTGTGTGCAACCACCACCAATTCATCCCAGGCCTCATCCTCTCCAGAATCCCTTTTCCTGCTGACCACCACTGTGACACTTTTCCTTTCAACCAGGTGGGCGGAACCGGCCGCCTGCACCGACCCCAGCTTCTGAAGGGAAGCAGGAATCTTTCAACTTGTTTAGCCTGCAATGAAGTAGGTTAAAACAATAGATGAGCTTCACCTCCCTTGTCTTTCACTCCTCAGCATCAGCCTAAGTGTCTTGCAGCAGCAGCCCTTTCATGTCAGGGAGGCTGTGGCAGCCGAGGCTCGAGGATTCCCAACCAGTGACCTTTCTGCCTTGAAGGCTCTGAAGATCCGGGCTGGATTTTTTAATTTCTGCCCTCCTGCCTTCTCCTGCACAGCCCTCTGCCAGGGCTGAGCTTCCTGGGGATGAAGTCCCAGCTGATGAGTGCAATTAGGGCCCAGGAGTGTTTTGACAGGGAGAGGTGATAAACTTACAGATGCCCAATCTGGCAGCAGATATGGGCATACACTGCTGGGGTTTCTTCTTGAGGTTCTCTTGCAGGCAGGAAAAACACAGCTGGGCATTTTGCTCATTTTTAATGCCAACTAAACCCCAAGACCTGCTTTGTTTTGGGAGGTTTTTAAAGAAATTGTTTCCTAAAAAGCAGCTAGAGCAGAGGATAGTTGGTCAGGGAGGCTTACAACTCTTTCGAGATAATCTACAAAATAAGGATGCAAATACTTAACTAAACACACTCCTAAAATCTCACTGAAAACAAACTCATTAAACTCCAAGTTTAGGAAGTGGGGTTTTTTGTGTCCAGTATGAAATGCAGCAAAATGTTATTTTTCATGTACAGGAAGACCACACAAATGACACGATGACCAACATACTGTACACAAAGACAGCTCAGCAGTAACCCTAAATGCATTACAAACCTATTTAAACTCCCCAACCTTCTTAGGAATCTGCTCATCCTGCCAACCCCTCCAGTTCCAAAGAAATGCTTCTTTTCTTCATTCAGCACTGCAGGCAAAATTCCACTTTTGTATATCCCTCTCTCCTTAAGCCCTGGATATTTTTTAAAACTATGAACATTTACTTCCTAAAACTTCAGGCACTTAAAGAGGCCAGAAATAGAAGCAAAACCTGCTGTCACTAAACCCTTTTGCAGAAGGTGCACAGAAGTACTGCACGACAGGATGGGACCATACTCCTCTTCTGTGTGACTTGGGTGTGCATTTGGCATTTTAAATTTTACATTTACGTCTTTATTTTTTAGAGAGGAAAAGCTTAAGATACCTCTTGTCATTTTAAGGAGAGTATAACTGAAAAAAAGAAAAAGCAGGGTATTTTTAAGGAATTACTGGTTTCCCCTCCTGATTCATCCCCAGATGTTGGAGATGTTGTTGTGTTGTTGCTGTACCCCAATACCATTACACAGCAGGCTGTAATTATTGGCAGCTGATTTATAGGGACCAGCTAAAATAATTAGGATGGCAATAGCACCAGGAATAACTTCTGTGGCACTCCTTCCTGGGCAACACCTGTTTGCTGCACACTTCATTATCCTCCAATGGACTGCAAACTCTTTTCTTGAAGAACTTCTGGTGGCAGCTCAGTTCTGGGCATCACTTCAAGCAACACAATCCATCCAAGGAGCTCCCCATCCAATGGATTGGATTCCAAAGGTTACAGACTCTTTAACAGGTGAGTGCTTTTGCCCTTGCTGCAGCTGCAGGTCAAGATATTACATTTCAGAGAAAAGGCAGTGATGACGCTGTGGCTTTTTGTGCTGGAAAGGTTTGTGAACCTTTGCTGTCCTCTGACAATGTCAGAAGGTTTCTTCCAGACCATAAAAAAGTCAAAAAAAAATTTAAAATATATATCTAAGAGTAGCAACTAAAAATACTCAAATACTCTCCTTCATCATGGTGCTTAATTCAGTGTATGATAAGTCAGTACTAGCATTAAAAATGTCAAGTTCATCTGTCAAAGGAAGAATTTGCTCTCCCACTTGTGCTTCTTGAGTCGTTTCCACTAAACTTCCAAAAATCCCAAATGACTTTTTTTTTTTTTTTAACATGCTTAGAGAGATAGAATTTTTTCGTTCAGCATGGCCACCACACTTCCTAAAGGAAATATTTGTTAAAATTGTTTGGAGGACACCACAATCTGGTACCAAGAACATTTAAATCCCCTCAGGGTAAGAGGCCAGCAGGTAAATCACCAGGCTGCTCAGGAAAGCTGAGGGTGGGAGGCTGCAGGGGAGATGCCCACAGCTTTTCCATGCATTTCAGTGACCCCCCTGTATTGCTCCTGAGTTTTTTAAAAAAACAAAATTTCAGGTGCTGTACAGGGAACTGCATTTCTCTAATTCACCTCGTCATTCTGGTTGTGGGGTGGCTGAAAGGGACACAGGGAGACACCAGCTGAAAGCACTGATGGTTTGCTCGTTGCTAAAAGAACAAGTGAGAGGTGTCACTAAACCTTGTTCTTCCATCCACAGAAAACAAACAAATATATTTTAATTTCCTGCTTAACCAGGGCTCATTTTCAACACACAGTGACACCAAACGTGTGTTTTGAAAAAACAAGGGCTTTAAAAATATCTTTACCAGTTTAGCCCAGGAAAATTTTTAAAAAAAAGGATTTTTCAGTAAAGTGGGGTTTATCCTTTAGCTAAAAGTCAGAAAGTGTAAACCAGGAGTTGGGTCTGGACTGCACAGAGCAGCAAAGCACCAGGAAAAGCAATTACTGCACAAGGGGCAGAGAACAAATACCTTTGTGCTAAGAAAACAGTTCTGAGAAGGAACATGAAAGGTCCTTCTTTGTCCTTCCAAACCTCTTTAGAACCAAATGATGAAGAACATGGCTTCCACAGAGTCTGGAAAGTCTTCCTGCAGCTGCTGCTCAGCCTTGCTGCTCCTCCAGCGCCGTTTCCCAGCTCCAGCTGCGCGCGGAGCAGAGCTGGGAGGGTTTGCCCCAGGATGCTGAGACAGGAGAGGAATTCTCTTCCCTGGCAGGGTGGGCAGGCCCTGGCACAGAGTGCCCAGAGCAGCTGGGGCTGCCCCTGCATCCCTGGAGGTGCCCAAGGCCAGGCTGGATGGGGCTTGGAGCAGCCTGGGATGGTGGAAGGGGTCCCTGCCCGTGTCCCACCCCAGGGGGTGGCACGGATGGGCTCCGAGGTCCCTTCCAACCCAGCCCAGCCCAGCATCCCACGGTGCCCCCAGGGGAAGGAGTGATGCTCCCACCCCACTGGGATGTGGTGGTGCTGGCCCTGCAGCACACACTGGCTGGATCTCCTGGTAATGAAAAACTGGGAGAGCAGGGATGGAGCCAGTGCTGAAAGGCAGCCTGGGGCTTCCCTAAAATCCTAAAATCCCAGAGATGGATGGAGGGGAGGCAGGCTCAAGCTGGCACAGCCACCAAGCTTTGAAAGTAACAAGAGGAAGAAAAATAAACACTGGGAAAGATCTTTCTGTGAAGAGAATTTCCAAGCAAGCTTTTTAATTTTTCTGCTTGTTTTCCAGCTGAAAAGCCTTCCTATTATCCCTGGCTGTTCCAGGAAGTGCAGCAGCACAAGGGGACCCAAACAGATGAGGCTCTGAGCAGCCATTCCTCTTTGAAACACAGCTCTGTCTAATCCTGCTCTGAGCAACTTCAGGCAGCTTGGTGGGGAAAGAACTGCTGCTTGCTGGCACCTTGCCTAATGTAAGCATTCCTGCTGCTACCCTCAAAAACACCAAGGGATTTTTATTTCAGTGACAAGTTCTGCAGAGAGAACTGAAAAACTTCTCCCTGGGAAAAAAAAAATAAAAATTCACAAGAATTTTATTTTCTGAGATAGGAATGGAATTTTAATTTTAATGCTCCAAGTGCAGCGCAGGTGCTTCAGCATTTGTGTTGCTGTGAGCATTGTCTCAGAAAAGCTGCAGGAAGATAAACCAAGTGAGATGAAAGAGCCCATCCCAGAAAGAGAGGGCTGTGCATGTGCAGATAGTGTGGAGAGAGAAGAATCAGCATGACCTTTATGGAAGGGCATAAAAGGGATGAGCATCAGGCCTTGGAACTGGTGAACCACCCTGAGCTCAGTGTCCATCATCGTGATATCTGAATGCTTGGGCAGAGGTCAATGATCAAAGCAGGCACGTTCAAGGAGGGGAAAAAAGCCCTGCAAAGTGCAGGAAAAATGCTCCAGTTTGCTGAAGACCAGATTTAAACCTCATTGAACACTTCAGCTTTGGTGCAGACGAAAATGAAGGAACTTAGAACTCCTGTTTGAAAGCTGACACTTGAAACGTGCCTGGAGCCAAAGGAAGGCAACACCAAATCCAGAATTACCCACACCATTTAACTCTGATCCATTGTACCTGCCTGAGAGCAGCGACTGCAGGAGGACCCTCCTCCTCCTCCTCCTCTGCACAAGGAGCCCAGGATTTCCAGAAGGAAGGAAAGAAGACCATGGTTCTCCCACAGTTACCACCACAGGCCTCTGGAGCCCATTTGCAGCACCTCAAACACTTTGATCAAAGTATTTGCATCTCCCAGAACACCTTTGATGGCCTATTCTGGATTTGTGGTCTTCAAAAGTGCAGTAATCCTCTGAGGGTGCAAATCTAAGTTATGGTGGGGGAAGAAAAATCCCCAAGGGAATTTTTCAGGTCACTGGACAGATTTGTAGCCAAGCACTGGAGAACAGGGAAATAACTGGAACTGAAAACTGCTTTGAAGTGCAAGACAGATGTGGAAATCATAGAATCATGGGATATACAGAGCTGCAAAGCACCCACAAGGATCACTGATCCAAGTCCTGGCCCTGCCCAGACACCCCAACAATCTCACCCTGGGCACCCCTGGGAGTGCTACCCAAACGCTCCTGGAGCTCTGGCAGCCTCGGGGCTGTGCCCATTCCCTGCACCCTCTGGGGAAGGCCCTTTCCCTGAGATCCAACCTAAACTCCTCTGGCATTCAACTGCTTGGAGAAAACACCCAGGACAGCCTGAACCTGGCTGGACCTGAGGATCTTGAGGCCCTTTCCCACCTCAACGATTCGGTGGCTCTGCCTCCAAACACAAATCCCAGAAAACCCAAAGGCTGCCAGGACTTGGGCAGAGCAGCCCCCCAGCCTTCCTGAGTCTTGCAGGACGCCCTTAGTGGCAATCTCCAGCCAGTATCACTCTTTGTGTGCCCTTCTCCTAAAAGGACAGGGAGCTGGAGCACGCCTCATTGCTTCTCCTTCAGCTCCCGCTGACGGACGAGGCTGCCTGTCCTTGCTGGCAGCCATCCCCTCCCAGCCTGCCAAGGATCCAAGGACCAGCCAGATTAGCTGCCTGCTGAAGGATGCCCAGAGCCCTGGCATGCCCAGAGGAAACTCCTCACTCTGCTCTCGTGGCCAAAGCGCTGCATTTCAGCAGCAGGGCTGTGCTTAAAAGAGATGGTGTGAAATTAAAGAATTTACCAACCACTGAGGCCCTCCTGTGAGGCATTCATGTTCTCTGGAAAAATCCCTTCACCCAGGGTTTCTCTCCTGGGAAGCTGAGGAGCCTCAGAGAAAAGGAAAACAATTCTTATCTCATTTGCTTCTCCTGTGCTGTGCTCCT
>JAYDZK010000002.1:3650026-3669315 GCA_034509185.1 Euphonia xanthogaster
AGGGGGATAAGAGAGGTGGGAAGGGGGGATGAAGGATGAGGGATGTGGGGAGGGCGGGATGGGGGAAGTTGGGATGCAGGATGGGCATTGCAGGACGCAAGATCCGGGATATGGGATGAGGATGCGGGATGTGAGCTAGCGGAGGCAGGGTGCGGGATGCAGGGCGTGGGATTTGAGACGGGGATGCGGATGCGGGATGCGGATGCGAGGGCGGTACCCAGGGCCGGCCGTTGCCATGGAGACGCTGGGGCTGCGCGGGGCTCGGGCGCCACCCGGTGGGAGCGCGGGGACATCGCAGCCCCCAAAATCCCGAACCCCCGGGAACGGATCCGCGGGATTCCGGGGCGAGGGAACCCCAAAAAACCCCGAGGAAACCCCTCAAAAGTCCAGACGCCGCCCTTTGCAAGCTGGGCTTTCACGGCATCCACTTCCCCACCCAGTGCAAGAGCAGAGCACCACAACTGGGGGAATTCTTTCCTGTTCTTGACCTGCAGGGCCAGATTTAAGGTGCTTCCTTCCTCAGGTGATCCTGATGTTAACAAGTCACAGCCTTCCCCCCACCTGCCCGAAATCTGCTTTAATAGGGGCAAGCTGGGACTTGTTGGGAATTTTGAGAGACATAAGAAGATCTATTACCCATTTTTATTTTTTGAGGTATTTCTTGAAAAAAAATTAATAAAGGGTGACATGGTAAAGGATAAGACATTTGCCTTGTAAAAGCAGCTAGAGTAGTTTGTAATTGAGAACTATTGGCAAGATACTGCTCGAAATATGAATTTTGAACAGCTAAAACAATTTTTTCAGGGTCTCGACTGGTCAATTCAACACATCGTTTATGAGCTTTAATAATAATTTCAGCAATTAATTCAAAAAGACTAGAGGAATTTTTATAGACTGAAAAGGTAAAAATAACTATTCTAAAATATGGAAAGGATCTTCCCACTTGGTGGTCATTGGGAATGTCCGGAGGCTTCCTGAGAAACCTGTCCATCCCCCTGCCTTCTGATCCTGCTTCCTAAACACTGGTTTCCATAACTTATCCCTTTCAGATCATGCAAATCCCAAGAATGCAGCAGGCCCAGGGAGGTTCCCAAGTGGATGTGCTGGATTTTCCTTTCAGGTTGGGGTTTTTCCCATGGGAAAAAGGAAAATTATTCAGCACAGAACCCCTACACATGTTCCTGGCTTCAAGGATACTGGAACCAAAAGTGTGGGAGAGGGGCTCTCTGCAGCACCAGGCACCAAAATGAAATCTCTCAGCAGAGGAGAGAGAATTTGGGCAAAACCCCACAGCTGGAATGGTCAAATCTCACCAGTGGGAAAGAACTGGGTGCATATTAACAGGAGAGGAATGGCAAATTTGGAGCTCTCAAGCAGAAGCCAGTCTGCAAACAGAGCAGGGGGGCTGTGTTTTGATAAAATAAAGTGGAATATCCTGAGTGATGCAACTAAAATAGAGCCAAGAGACAGAGCCACGGAATAGGAGGCAGCTCCTGTACCCTGCATTGTTCAGAGCAGGAAAAATGGGGATTTACATACCTGGGGAAAGAATGAGACCAGAAAAAGTGATTCTCGAGCTGGAGAGTTGGGTTTGGAGAGCAGGAGGGGGGATCTGGGAAAAGAGGAATTTCCTCATGGCTGGAGGGAACATCCTGGGGTCGGTGAGGTCCTGGAGGAGCAGGGGATGCTCCGGAGCCGGGTGAGCGCACTGGGGGGAGCAAGAGAGCCGGAGCGAGGGAGGGAGGGAGGGAGGGAGGGAGGGAGGGAGGGAGCCGGGAGCGGCTCAGGGGGCGACAAACCCGGCACCAGCCCCACTCCGGGCTGGCCTTTGCTCCCTCCGGCCCGGGACAAGGGACATGGCCGTGTCACCCCCCAGGGGACATGGCTGTGTCACCCAGGCTCTCCCCTGTGCTCAGCTCCAGCCCCCAAAGCCCTTGGGCTGTTTTCTTCTCTCACTGGGAGGTGGAGAGCTCCTCTCTCTCTGCTCTGTCCCCCCTTTGTCCCAGCTCCCTCCAAGTCCTCACCTTCAGGTGTCCTGCCTGTCCCCAGGGTCCCCCAGGGATGGAAACTGCTCCAGAGGGACAGACCTGCCCTGCCCAGACCTCTGAGCTGAGTTGATCTGTTCCCAGGCCAGGCCTTGCTGTGCTGGTCTCAGGCAGGAGCAGTCCCCAGGCTCTTGGTTATCTCCTCAGCACCCAGATTTTGGCTCTTCAGAAACTCCACTTTTCTAAAACTCTATAAATAAATCCCATTCTGCGTGCTTGAGTTAACATTAGCCTAAAAAGCACCCTCCTTATAGCTCATGTCAGGCAAACAAGACAGCCTTGATAAGTGGAGAGAGTGATTTATAAAGGCACCATATGGGAGCTTGTCTCAGAATCATAATTGATTAGTGAGCTGCAGAAATATTGCCGTGGTGCAGACACTGAATCCCTCTGAGGTTCTGCTCCTCTGAGGGGCCTGGCACCCATTCCAAGACAAAAACCACCCTCCATCCTCACCCTGGGGGCAGCCAAATTCCCTGAGGGGCTTCTCAGCCCTGTCCCACCTTTCAGTGATTCTGGAATCATCCTGAGAGCTGGAGGACAGCGAGGAGAGCAGGGCTGGGTGTGAGTGCAGCCATCCATCTGCCAAGCCCTTTGATTTTCTCCGTGCTCCAGGAAAAACTTCTGGCCTGGGATCTGTCTAGACACTGCAGGCAGGTCCCGGGCCCTGGGGGTGCTCATGGCAGGAGCTCCCAGTGCTGACAGACAGCTCCAGCAAGCAGGGAGAGGAGGAAAACACCCTGGATTCCCTCTTCTCCAGGGATTTGGGGCTCAGTGAGAGCCCGAGGATCCCTCAGGACACGTTGGGTTTGTTCTGCAGCACGATGCAGCTTGCCCAGGGCTGTGCTGAGTCCCAGCATGAGGCTTTGGGGTCTCTCAGAGCTGTCTGTGCATCCAGAGGGTCCTCGTGGCCTCCCTGTGTCACTGGCCATGAAGGGAGACATAAAATACTCAATTTAGAGCACGTGCCAAAACTCCCTATTTCCAGCAGCAGGCAGCATCCAGTGCCCATTAGCCAAGAGTTGTTGAGTTAATTAGAAATGTATATTTGATAGCAGGGCTGAGCAGGGCCCCGCACGCCGCCGAGGTTTAATAATTGATTTGTAATTTATTTGCCCATTAATTCTTCCTCTTTCAGAGGCCAGGCAGGAGCTGGTGCAGCTCGTCCATCATCCTGGGCAGCAGCAGCAGCAGCAGAGCAGCCCCTGCTCCCCCTGAGCTGTCGGGGGTGACAGACTGGAGCCTCGTGCAGCTGTAATTAGTTACTGACTTCAGAAGCTTTTTATAGGAGCTGCGTGTGCCTCTCGAGGAAGATTAACAAAGGGTTCCTTTCCCATGGACTCAGGCCGTGTGTCAGCACGAGCCAGGCTCCAGAAATTATTGATTCCCTTTCCATAAGGTTTGCATTTCCAAGGTAAGTGATTTGGCTCTTACAGGCAGCGGGTCCCAGGGCTCCATCTATCAACAGGGCTGACCCGAGCACCGGCAGCAGGTTCAAACACAGCCTGCAACACTTTCCCTCCCTGCCACCGCTTAAACACAGCCTGCAACACTTTCCCTCCCTGCCACCGCTGCTTGTGACAAGGAGAAGGGTTTCCAAGGTGCCCATTCCCAGTTAATCAGAGGGAAAACATCACTGCAATCCCCCAGACCCCCCCTCATTCCTGCTGTCACGGGATCAGGGGTTCACTGCTGTCTGCTTCCCTTTGCCCGGTGTTTTCTCAAATGTCAGGGTTGTATCTGGAAAGATTGTACCTGTACATTTCGGAGCCCCCAGAGGAAAACCGAGTGTTCCAGATGCCTGGAATGCCCCAAGGGACAGCCTGGGTGGACCAGAGGACACCGAGACACCCACGAGCAGCAGGACAAGCAGGCAAAAATCCCAGCAGGGTAGGAAAGGGCCCTGACAACAACAGTTGGCAAGCAGGAAAATATTTTGAATAGTCAAGAAGAATATTTCACAGAGGTGAAAATCCCATTTTTAACCAAGAAAATACAGCCCACACTGTCACTGGGAAGGAGAGCCCTGAGCCTGCCCAGTGCTCCCCTCTCATCCCAGAAATCCTCATCCTCCTCCACCTCTGGAAACCTCTGGCTGTCAGAACATGCCCTGATAGAGGAACAAGGATGGGAAAAGTGGGTTGGGATGGGGCAGGAGTGCCAGCTCCCCACACGGGCAGGGTAGAAACAAGACAAGAGCCTCCAGGAAGGCTGGGAGGCCCAGGGATGATTTTGGCAGGAGGGAGGCCACAGAACAAGCCAATCTTCATGTGTGAAATCCCACATGGAGCTGCTGCTATAAATAAGGATGAGGGATTGATTGCCATAAATCATAACCCTGCTGACACCCCAGAGCTCTCACAAGCAGCAGGGATGCTCATGGGGCTGGTTCTGGTCCCTTGGCAGAGGCAGGAGAGAGATTACTCATTCCTTGTGTTTCCTGGCTCCACCTCCTCCCACCCCCACAGGAAGAGAAGGATGGATTGAATCTCCTCAGGAAAGAGCCAGTGACATCTCTTCATCATGGGGGTCCCCAGATTTGCAGGATCAAGTCCTTGTATTCCCAAGGGAAGTGATGCTTTCAGCAAGGTTACAGCTTGTTTGGGGCAGGAAAAAAAAAAAGAAAAAAAAAGAATCCAAATCCAACATGCCCAGTGACACCCCCAGGCAGCACCAGAGCCTGGAGCTTGCCCCTCTCCTTCAAAACCTTTTCCACAAACACCTTCCCTTAAAGTTCACAATGTTCTGGGCATAAATCCTTCCCCTCCCTTCCTTGCTGCTGGAAGTTTGCTCCTGGCTATATATTTTTAGATTTTAAAAATGTCACCCTCAAGTGCTTGGAGCACACGTAAGTACCGTGAGGAACAAACCCATCTAGGCTTGCTGTCAATAACCCAGCCTCAGATGGACTCCCTGCAGCCCTGGCACAGTAAATTACAGCCTTCCCCCCCCTCCAGATGATGGCTGGCTGCTTATTATTGGCTTTCATCTTTATTGCCTCGGCAGGTGGAATGGTTGGAGTGACAACAGCAAATAGCCAGGCACAAATCGTGTCTGCTGCCAGCCCTGTCTGCAGGCTGAGGGGCTCAGGGAGCCTCCAGAACCCTGCAAGCACGCTGGGCTGGGCTGCCCACACAGGACCAAGCAATGCAGGGGGAATTCCTAAAGCCCAGAGGGAGGATGCCCTGGGCAGCTGGCCCTAATTCAGCCTCTCCCTTACCCCAGTACAGCTTTTCCTTCTCTGGGAGCATCCCCTGTCAGACCCACAGCTGGCTGGGTGTACAAATGGCTCTGGAATTGGAGAATATTTCCTGAGGCTGATCCTTTCACGTTGCCCTGATTTTTTTAAGGTTTTCTAAGCCTTCTGATGTTGACAATCTTGTAACGAACTTTCTCACACCCTTTATGTAAAGAACTTATTGCTTTGCATTCTTTTATGGAGGAGGAGAAATTTGGTGGGCTGTTGATTTGTCCAGTGTCACTGGAGAGGTGGCACTGTCACCCTCCAATCCACTGTCACCCTCCAATCCACTGTCACCCTCCAATCCACTGTCACTTTTGGAAATCTATAAATGTTGGGGTCAGAAATTAAAAAATTCCCTTTTTGCCTTGGAAGAGCCGCGTGTCCACATCAGTGCTATGTCAGTGACAGGTGCTGAGCTAACAAGACTCCTTGGAATGGCAACATGTTCAAAATTCAGCCTTGGATTCTGAGGTGGGACCTACCCTCAGCCGTGCCCGAGATGCCATCAGCTTTGAAGTTGCTTGTGCTTTTCTTCCGGCGGTGCTTCTTTCTGTTGGCGTGGGGGGAAGGAGGGGGGTCCAGCTTGGGGCTGGTGGTGCTGGATATGCTGGGGCTGGAGCACACTGAATCTCCCAGGCCCGTGTCTGCAGTAGAAAAGATCAAAATGCTGTGAGATTGAAAGGAGGTGATTGTTACAATCCAAGCTTACAACCCTGGCTGTCGGCAGATACGTTCTTGAGCTCCTTCGGGAGATTCTCCAGACAACATCCTTTGGTTTTTTCCAAAAAACTGATTCAAGTCCTCTTAGATTAACAGGACTCGGCGGCAATCTTAGGGGCAGGCCAGCTGGAATGCACAGAAACAATGGGAAAGCACTTTATAGCTTCCAATTCCTCCAAAGATCTTCCCTGGCCTCAAATTAATTTCTGTAACACTTGGGCATTTTAATACACAAACAGAGATATCCCTGGATCCTCTGGATGTTCTCTGCTGTCATTAATATCAGACAGACACCCCCTGGAAAGGTGGTGATGGCAATAAAGGTGGGAAAATAAGGAAAGTAATGTGCACCTGGTACAGGTAATAATTCTGTGATAAAGGGTCACTTCCTACCTGCTCCCAAGGAAAAGAAATAATCCCACGTCACTCTGTTCAGTTTCCTGCTTTATTAACTCCAACAATTTTAAGAACTTGGGAACTTCCACACAGTAAATATTCAAGTAACCTTAATCCAGGATTTCCCCCCAAGGTTGGTAATATGATTTTTGTTTAATTACTGGCTTGGTTTGGATTTTAATTATAAAATTCCACATAAAAGCTACACTTAAAGGAAAGTGCTTGCTATTATGGAAAGTGAAGCCATTCCAGAACCTTGCTTAAATACCATATTGCACCTTAGTGCAGTATCAGGACTGCATTTATGTGCCATATCCTTAAAATCTCCCAGACAGATATTCAGCAAACACATTCCCATGATTGTCTTTTGGGGTTAAATGCTTGATGATTGGTTTCAGAACAGCAGACACAGGGAAAAAGAATAAAAATCCTTATTGTAAAGCCTAAGTGTAATAACAGGAGTGCATTTAACTTAATATGTCAGAAAAATATCAAGCCAAAGATTATTAAAAAGATAGCTTTTGATTCTTTTTGCATAGTTAAATTCCCACAGAACTGCCTATTTGACAAAACCCAACTTATTTTGGTTTCTTTTTCCTCCTAATAAAGTTTATTTACTAATTACCCCCTAAGCACAGTTGTGCTCTAAGTTATTAGTGGGGGATAAATTATGTAGCTAATTGCCTGGCAAGAGAGACCAAACCAAACATTAATCTTTATATTAAGGATTTCTGTTCTTTTCCCTACATCCACTAGCTTGAAACCAGTTCCCAAGAATTTAACCCCAAAAGGGAATCATAGGAATGTGTTTACTCTGTATCAGTGTAGGAGATTTTAAGGATTTGACCCACAACTGATGCAAGTGGCTCTCCTGGCAGAGTTTGCTGTCTCTCCAGGAGAGGAGGAAGGCAAATCCAGGTGAAAATCCCGGTGGGAATCCTCTCAGCCAGGGGGACAGAGATCCCTTTGGATCCATGGCACGGAGAGAAGATGCAGAAGAGGGTGCCAGAAACACAAAGGCATGAGCACAGATGCACTGGGGTTACTGCCAGTGCCAAGGAGGGACCTCCAGCTTGACTCTGGAGGTTTCCAGTGGTGATCCTCCAAAAGAAGGAGAAAACCCCTGTGGCTGCCCCATCCCTGGGAGTGCCCAAAGCCTGGCAGGACAGGGCTTGGAGCAACCTGGGACAGTGGAAGGTGTCCCTCTCAGAGGTGTCAGAACCAGGTGATGTTTAATGTTCCTTCCAACTCAAACCTTTCTGGGATTCTATGATTCAAAATGCCTCACTTCCCCCCCACACTCATTCCTAGCTTTCACTTCAGAAACAATCAAACCCACCCGAGCTCATCCCCCTGCGCCCGCAGCATCAACCACCATGCCCTGCACCCATCAAACACTGAAAAATCCCCACAATCCTGAGGCAGCACCACAGAATGCATCCTGTTCAAACCCATCAGGCTAGATCCACACACCGGTGGCAGCTCTGTCTAATTTCCAGGCTGTAAATCCCCCCAACAAAACCTGCTGGAGAGCTCTGAAAAATGAGGGACGTACGGGCTTGATGCCTGGCGTCGGAGAGCTGAAGAATTAACCTCCCATGGTAAATCCTCGTCATCCCCAGCCCCTTCCAGGTAATAACCTGCTGTCCTTGGGTCAAACTGCTCTCAAGTGGGAGCCTGGAGCTCTCCCTCCCCCTCGAGCAGCAAGGGAAGGTTGGTCCCTCGTAAAGGAAGCCGAGTTGGTACTGCCGGCGCGCCGCTGCCCCGGATCCCCGGTTCCCGAGCCCACCCTTTGAAGATGGGAGTTATTTAACATTGCCCTGGTTTAAAATATGAGCAATCAAAAGGCACCGGGCTTCCACGCTGTGCTCTCCCATTTCCCACTCCTTCTCTTGCCTGACAAGGTATTCTTCAAATTGAAAAGAGGGCTCCTGAAAGCTCGGGCTTGGGGAAACTGTAAATGAGTTCAGGCTTCAGCCCGCTGAATGCAATTTCATCCTCCTGACTGAATACAAATAATGCATTTTATTTGGTATCAATTACCACGCCTGAGAACAGACGACCACTGCTGGCACTATCAAATATATATTTAAAAAAAAAAGAAAAAAAAAAAAGGAGAGGGGGGGAAGGCAAGGATAAAGGCATGGCAAATTAAAAAAGCAAGCGCCTCATTACTCCCCATCTCAAGCAGCTTTGACAGAGGCACTGGAAGTCATAAGCTGCGTTCCACTGGGCTGGGATGGGCTGTTTTCCAGCCATCCCGCACACTCAATGTCAGCCATTAGTTCTTCCCAATCGGGCATCAATGTTCAACACACACCCGAAAAAATATATAATACTGGTAATAATAATAACAATCTGCAGCCTCTCCGAGCTTCAATACTTGAAGTATGAGTCAAAGCAGCAGTTTCACTTTTCACTCGGGAAGCTGACAAGCATGACTAGAGGGGGAATAAAATAACATTCAGTTCGCATAAATATCAAGCGGGCTGCTTGAGACTGATGGGCCAGGAATGTATTCTTAGCCATCATTCTGGCAGACAGGCCCAAGGACACTCATAACTTATTTTACAATCATTTAGTTTCAGCTCAAGTGGAAAACGTGACAACTTATCTCTGCTGACAAGATGCCATATCGAACCTTACAATTAACTCTGCCCCGATTATCTGCCCAGCCCATCATTAGCTCTGCGGCTCCTGATGGACTGCAGGGCCACAGCTTCCCTTGATGATGGCCATCATTTGCAGGGTGCAGAGCTCCATGACACGACACCGAGGACAAAACTCTCCCCTTGCCACGGAGCTGGGGTTCTCCTGACCGGCACAGCCTCGTTTTTTGTGGCTGTTTTGAAGTGATGAGCAGCAAAGTGCTGCTGGAAAATGCCTTCCATCCCCAAACGGAGCATCCTCGTGTTTCAGCCCACGCCTGCTGCTGCTGCAGCCTCCAGCAGTGAGCCAGAGATGCCCACGCTGTGTCCCAGCTGCCAGGAGCCTTCCTCATGCCCTCCATCCCTCCCCAGGGCCATGATTAACTCCTTCAGCTGGAAGGGAGAGCTGACACAGCCACATCGTGGAATCATTGGCTTGGAAGGGACCTCACACCCCAACTCCTGCCATGGGACACCTTCCCCTGTCCCAGGTTGCTCCAAGCCTTGCCCAGCCTGGCCTTGGACACTTCCAGGGTCGTGGCAGTCCTGTGTAAGTATGTGCAGTACCTCACTCCATGCCCAAAAGCAACAAGTGACCCTTGGTGACCAAACCCCCCTTGAGTTATGCAGAGATGGGACACAAAATCCCCACCCCTCGAGTTATGCAGAGATGGGACACAAAACCCCCACCCCTCGAGTTATGCAGAGATGGGACACAAAAACCCCACCCCTCTGCTCTTCACGTGGTGATTCTTCTCTACAGGTGCAGGACACATGGATTAAGACAGAGACTGCTCTGCTTGTCCAAGTCCAACCCTCATTTGTGAGAATTTACCAAACAAAACAAAAAAGCCAATGCAGCTTTTACTCCACAAGGCAAGTGCCATGTCTGCCTCTCTCCAAGATCCATTTTGCAATTATGGTCATGAGAGAAATTCCTTTCAAGTATGACAAACTGTGGTAGAAGAAAGGAGGGGTGGAACAGAAGAAACACTTTGTCTACAACTACAACCCAGAGTCAAGAGACAGAACATTAAATGAAAACCAATCCTCAGAAGAGTCTCAAGAGCTGTGCTGTTGTACTGGGCTTCATTTGCTGTTTGAAACAATTTCATATCCTCTCCCAGTGTTACACATATTTTGTAAAAGGTAACAATTCCCACTTCCTATCTTTTCTATTATTTTGCTATTTGGAAGCTGCATGTACTTGACAAATGGATCTCAAAGACAGCTCCATTTGTGTCCCCTAAGGACTTTGTGAGTGTCCTCCTGGATTTGAAAAGGGTGGAAAATTAACAGAATCATCACTGAATCACAGGACTGGAAGTGACTCAATAGATCTTCTCATCCCACCCCTGCCATGGCCAGGGACACTTCCCACTATCCCAGGGTGTTCCAAACCCTGTCCAACCTGGCCTTGGGCACTTCCAGGAACCCAGGGGCACCCTGTGCCAGGGCCTCATCACGTCCCAGGGAACGATTCCTTCCCAATCTCCCATCCAGCCCTGCCCTCTGGCACTGGGAGCCATTCCCTGTGTCCTGTCCCTCCATCCCTTGTCCCTGTTCCTCTCCAGCTCTCCTGGAGCCCCTTTAGGCCCTGCAAGGGGCTCTGAGCTCTCCCTGGAACCTTCTCCTCTCCAGATGAACACCCCAAACTCTGAGCTGTCTGAAACTCAATCCAAACCCAGACTGTGCTTCCTGGTGCCCCTAGAACAGAAAAACAACTTCCTTGCATCCCAAATTCCCAAGGCCTCTCACCAAACCAGTCCAAGATATGACTCCTCCAGCACCTGCAGCAGAGGTGCAGGAGATGCCGGCCCAGGAACCAAGGAGGCCAAGGAAACGAGGGGACAATAAGCCAGGACGAGCACCCCAGGCCGGGTAAAGGAGCTGGGGGTGGGAAAAGCAGGAAAAGAGGCAGCGCGTGAGGGACGGGAATAGCACAGCACAAAGGCTGGGACACAAAAGTCCAGGAGCGGAGCTTCGTCGTTGGCCCACGGCTCCTATTCTCTGAGTCACACACACACCCCTCTCTCCTGTGTAACCATCTGCAGCAGAACCAAGCATATTCTGACCCCTTCTATCCCCGTGCCTTTTGATTTATTTCATATTTTTGTCAAATCACCTATTTACAAAAACTTGAAACAAACTCAACAGGTGACGCTATTCTCCGCAGACCAAAGTCCAGCTTGATCTGGTTTACATTTTTCTTGCATCTTCTTGTTAAAATTTTCCAACAGGCTTTCAAAGTGAAATTAGACTTTTTTGTCAAGCCCAGCTCCCCAACACGGCCTTATTCTCAAGTGGCTGGAGATTGATTAATTTGGGTTTTTGATTTGCCGAAGTGACAAGAAGTCAGACGTTACAAAAGCGGCAGCGGTGAAAGGGATCAATTAAAGAGCAGAAGCAGCAACACAATTAATAGCACGGGGTTCAGGAGCAGAGAGAAAGCACTGATGACAAAAACAACAGCAACAGCTCTGCCTGCAGCAGGAATCTGTGCTGAGACCCAAGGAAGGCTGAATCCAAAGAGGGTGCTTCAGAACTTTCACTGTGCCATTAGTGCTGAAATGAAATAAGGCAAAGATGTCGGTAGCTGGTGGACTGAATAATAAAAAAATAGCTGGACACTTTCATCTTCCACACATGTGTTTTAAATAAAGGTGAGAAAAGCAATCCTTTTATTTAAACGGGGGAAGCAAGAGACTATAACTATCTGTAGTTTGTATTTCAGACCCATTTCCCTGAGCTGAGATTTTTCTGGCTGTGAAATCCACTGCTCTCCAGCTTCCCTTTACAGCTATTACCATAAATGTTCTATCAAGTTCTTTATCTTCCTCCTCTGCCTCAGACCGAAGTGAAAGGGATGCTGCAATCTCACAGTGCAGATGTACAGGACTGACATTAAAATGCTGTCAGAACTGCAGCTTGGCACAAGTCCCTGGATGTAATAAACACTTGGGAGTGGGGGGAGAAGGGGTGGCACGAGATTGCAGCCTCCAGGATGAAAAAAAAATAGGCAAATATTGGTCAGGCACAGGGAGCTCACACCTTTGGAGGAATCAGGTGCATCTGGTCATGGCTCAGCTGAGCTCAGGCACTCAGGCTATGCAGGGCTTAAATTAAGCTGCTGCACTGAAGGAAGTTAAAGGGAGCTCTGAGCAGAACTGGGGATGGACATCCAAGAGCCTTGGGAACCTTCCCTTCCCACAGCATCTCCCATTTTTACAGCCTTGTGCCCAGAGCCTGCAAATGTCAAAGCTGTCCTGTCATCATCCTCAGGAAGCCCCACTGAAGAGCTCCTTTCCTCTAAGAGCAACTTCAATTAAAGAAGGAGAACAAAGCTTCCTTCTAGGCAGCAGAAGAGGGATCTGCCTGCTTTTGGAGGGTCTGGCTCTTGCTGCGTGGCAGCACCTCCAGACCCCAGGGCATGAGCATCCCTTCCACTCTGTGACAAGGGAGGGACAGCATCCACAGCCTTGGGAGACACAATCAGCCTCAAGATGCTCAGGCACAGACACTGGAAGGCTCCAGTAATTTTGGAAAGACCCTCATTACCATCTCCCTTCCCTAAAGGGAAGACATGTCACCTCTAGCTCATTCCCTACCAATGCACAATGTTGGGCCATCATAAAGGAAGCATGAGAGCAGAAATGCAACAATAGAGCTTAAAAAAGCCCCACAAAAGTACATTTTCCCTCCCAAGGAGCAACACATTACAGTGCTGGCAAAACAGCATCCCGCTCCCTGGAACCTGAAGGATGGCTAGGAAGAACAGAAGCTCCCTTTCAAAGGAAGCTCCTCGTTTCCAGGAGGAATTCACCAGCTCCCACAAGGAGAGCACACAACTATTCCCACACAATTCTCTCCTGTGCTGCCAGGATGGTGACAAGCAAAGCAAAGACTGCCTTTTAGAGGACCTGCAACCCGAGAATGTGAACTGGGGATGAGATCCTAATCTTCCTGCACACATCTTGCCTGCAGCAGCTTTAGGTCAGGGGCAGGGATGATACAAACCACTCCCTGAGCGAGCAGGGTCTGTTAATTTATCTCATTCCCCACTACACAGACACATCCCTGCACTCCCCTCCTCTGCTCTGGATGCCCTGTGGAAAGATCAAGCCTGACAAGTTGTTTGAACACATAAGGACAACAAACCAGGAAAGAGAAGCCAGTCTGGGATGCTGCAGGATGCCACCACATCCCAAGGCAAAGTGACTTGGTGGCTCCTGCTGAACTGACCTGCAGTGGAGATGTGCAGGGAACATCCCTAATTCTTCTGGCAGAAGGTTTTCACTGGGCAGCACCAGCCCTGTGAGCCCTGTGTGGTGTCACCCTGAATTGCTGCCAAGTGGGGGTACAAGGCTGTGGGTGTCACTGCTTCCCCTGGCCATCAGCTGGGATGTGGAATAGAGAGGGGGAAACAGCACGGAAGGCAGAGATTCTGGGGATTCACTGCAGGTAACTTGCTTGTTTCAGGGCATTTGTTCCCTCCCCACGAGGGAGAAAGGAGATGGGTGGTCCTTTTGAAGGAGAAAGGAGGTGGGTGCTCCTTTTGAAGGAGAAAGGAGATGGGTGCTCCTTTTGAAAGAGAAAGGAGATGGGTGCTCCTTTTGAAGGAGAAGGGAGGTGGGTGCTCCTTTTGAAGGAGAAAGGAGATGGGTGCTCCTTTTGAAGGAGAAAGGAGATGGGTGCTCCTTTAGAAGGAGAAAGGAGATGGGTGCTCCTTTTGAAGGAGAAAGGAGGTGGGTGCTCCTTTTGAAAGAGAAGGGAGGTGGGTGCTCCTTTTGAAGACACACCTCAGGGCAGAAGCTGCTGGTTCAATTCCAGGTCATGTCTTGGTCTGTCTGGGCCAGTCTGGACAGGGCTTGGAGCAGCCTGTCCAAGGGGGAAGCTGGACAGGAGGGTGTTTAAGCCCTTCCAACCCAAACCATCCTGTGATCCTGTGATTCATGCTGTTACTGGTTTCTACCTCCCCTTTCTGAAGCCAGGTAGATCATCAGGCACCTCAAGAACAGCTGCCACCTGCAGCACCCTGGATGTGGCAAACCCAGCAGGAGCATCCCCAGGAATGGTGGTGGGGAACAAACAGACCCTTGGAGCACACTGAAAGAACACAGTTTGGGTGAACGAGCTCCATCGTGGTCAGGTACATACAAATCCTATTTTAGATCCAAATGAGATGCATAATCAATTCACCCTAATTACACAGAGGGGGGCAGAGCTCCACCCTGATCTAACCATCAGCGCTGTCTTCTCACTGCATTAAAAAAAAAATCCTCATTTAACAACATTTTCCTTTGAAATAGAGCCTGCAGGTCAGCAGGCACTTGGAAAATAATGAATCCATGGCTTACTGAATCACTTCCTACTAAAATATTTACCTTGTGTTTCAAGATAGGCAAAGTAAGACAGAGAGGAAGAACTGACTCTCTTCAAAGGATGCTCAGAGGCAGAAAGATGTCTCGTCTCTACTCCTGTACTTTAACCTTCCGTCTGTATAACCTGTGGATAACTTCAAGCTTCAAACCCACTCTGTGGTAATTGAGAAGAGGTTGGGAAACTCTCCACTGTCAGTCCACGAGACTCCAGTGACAAGCCCTAATATCAGTGTTTTGGAGGGGGAAAAAAAAAATCAAGAGACTTTCACTATTAACAATTTCCAATTAAAGCTGAATAATTGCTGTATAGCAAATTGGCTGTTAATTGCATCATGCTAGGCAGGAAAAAGCTAAGGCTTTCCTGGTAATGTATGCCATGAGCAGCACTGTCAGAAAGGAAGAGAAATAATGGCAGCAACACCAAGCCTGCTCTTAATCAAAGGCAAAATCAAACATTTTCCTATTGCAGACACCCAGAGCTGAAAAGCAAAGCTCTTAAAACACAAAGCTCTGTCTTTCAGAGGTGTCAGGTGGCATAAATGCCATCCACAAACTTTTCTTTTGTAATTTCCAATTTTAATCAGGGCCATTTTCTAGCTCTGGGATAAATGAGTGGGGGCCCTTCCTCGGGGAAGCCCCCGGTGCACTGGATGCTGCTCAGGGCCCGGCTGCACGAAGGGATGAGATCAACTGTGACAAATGAAGGGCCCAGGCACTTGAAAGGGGAAGCTCTCCCACCTGCAGGAAGGGAAGCTCTGAGCTCCAGCTGGCCCCCAACAATCCCCAGGTTGTGGCCAGGGCCCTGCACAGAGGCTCCTTTCACTCCCCGAGCCGCGAGCGCTGTGAGGTGGCTTTGAAGTGTTGGGTTCCATAGGTAAGGAATACACAACATCCCTAAAAAAACCCAAGCTTTGAAGTGTTGTGTTCCATAGGTAAGGAATACACAGCATCCCTAAAAACCCACGCTCTGTGAGCTGGGCTGGGGAGAAACCCAGCCTGCCAGCAGCCACGCTTGAGGAGGCAACTGCTCTGCCCTTAATTGGGACAGAAACTTCATTAAGCCCCAAGAAGGGACAAAAGCACTGAGTGTGTTTCTTGCACACTCTTCCTCCAGACCCTACAAAACAAAGCACTGCACCCCTGGCTGCACACTGAACATGTAACTATCAGAAGCACACTGGAACTTGTGAAGTGTGGATGTGCAAAGAAGAAATCCTCAAATCAGGAATTGCTCCCTGGGAGCTATACATGAACACTTTGCTTTCTCATCTTTGCATTTAAACATTCACAAAATTTAAAATAAATTCAGAATTTACATTATTAGATAAACTTAGCTTATTTACACTAAGATAAAAAGGTTAAGGAAAAATAAAAGCTCACTGATTTGGAAGCTTATTTATTTCCCCTCTTAAGTCTTCCTTATAAAGTCTTTAAATACAGAATTCAGTGGGCTTATGAAATTTGTAAGGCACACTGCTTGAATCAAAGAGTTTATAAGATGTCACATTCTGCTCTTGCAGTATTATGTCTTTCCTCTATGTTTGCTTGAGAGTGTGTCTCTCGATTTATAATGTTCTCTGCAAACGTGATTTTATTTTCCAAGTCCATAACCTCCTGCAGGATATTGTGTGAATCCAGCTCGTGTATTTAATTCCCTGCAATCACTGCAAGCATTTCAGATTAAAGCAGCCTTAAACTACAAACATGCAAAATAAAAACCCTTAAAACTTAACACTCTTCTAAATACAAATGAGATAACAGGACAGCCTCCCTGATGAAGAATTCCGCTGTCCAGAGGTGTGATCATCTCCAGTATTACACCTTACATTCAAATGTTTTTATGTAATGATCCAAAATAATGCTTCTAATATAAAACCAGAGAAGAGAATGCATTTGGCAGACTTTAAGGGCTGTCAAATGTCAAATGTCTGAGCTGCACAGAACCATGCTGGGGATCCAGCTGCCTTCCTGCAGAAGCCCTGACTTCTGGAAAGTGTTTCTTGGACAGGAGCTTGAAGAGCTGATGAAGACAACATTCACTCTCCTCACTATCCTGCCAGGTTGAAGCCTAAACTCCAGCACTAAAAGTAAAGTGCTTTGTCTTGAGGGCTTTTCCCTTTTTTTTTTTCCTCCTGGGTGGGGATAACAGAGAAGGTGTGACAACCAAGCCCAGCTGCAGGCAGAAAAAGCACTGATTTACTGAACACTGCCAGACAATCAAATCAGATTAATCAACATCAGTAACCAAGAATAAATCACCTTTTCCCCCTGTTATAAAGAACATGCCACTTGCATTTTACTTCAGTGCAAATCCTAAGCCAAACTAAATGCAAAATCTGTATTTAAACATCCATGAGTAAATGCTGGGGAAAACCCAGAGCTTTATAGCTCAGTCAAGAAGTTCATTTAGTCCCATGAAGGATTTCCTGACAGACATTTGGCACTCCAGGCTGTGAGCAACATTAAGATCAGCATCAGGTTGCCAATGTCAAATAACCTGAGGATGCAAACTCCTGTTCCTTGGAATCAAAAGCAGGATTTAATTGCTGAATGCAACAATTCTTTGTGTTTTAATCAGGGGGAGGGCAAAAGAAGAAGCTCTTTAACAAGAAAAGCAGACGGAGAACTGCAAAAATGTAGCTCAGGATTTAAGCAGCAGCACTGGGTAAACAGAGGAGCAGCTGAAACTCAGCCAAGCTGTGCAGAAATGCCCTGAGTGCCCCCTAAACCAACATCATGGCAGAGTTCAAACCTCAGAGGGCTCTTGGTGCTGCCAGAGACACGAAGTGAAGAGCTGCTTCCAGACCTTTCACTCTTTGGTGTCACTTCTCTGCTGGACACCAGGCCCAGGTGGCAACAGCTCATCACTGAGCTGCCAAGGCAGGGCCTGGCTGGGCAGGAGAGAGGCACAGACCCCCAGCATGATCCAGCCTGGAAAAGCCCTCTGAGACCCCTGGGTCCAGCCCCTAGCCCAGCACATGCTCCTAAGTGCCACGGAGCTCTCAGCACTTCCAGGGACAGTGACCCCACGGGTTCCCGCTGAGCTGAGACTTCCCATGGTCTGCAGAACAGGAGGGGTAAGCACTGGGTCCTGCTGCTTCCAGAGGCTGTCACATTCCCAAAACCCCAGGCAGACAGCACCAGCTGGATTAATGCTCCAAACCCCTTTCCAGAGCACGTCCCCTGCCTGAATCCAAACCAGTTTGAAACCTCAAGTCCTGCAGGATCAGCAAATCCACAAAATTACCAGCTTCCTAGGACACTGCTACACAGAGATTTTTAATATTTCTGGTTCACTGGGCTATTTCAGATGAGAGGCTGTCAAGAATGCCAGGCAAATTTAAATACTGGAAGTTTCTCAGCACACAAGCTCATGCTGAAAGGGGATGGCTTTGCAGAAATTGTTAGAAAAGAGTGCTTTATAACCCAAGTTTCCTCAAGGTATGCTGAGAAAACAAAGGAAATAGTAAGTTGTTGCTAGCAGAGTTTACCCTGCTGAACTGCAATAGCTTCCCTCTGGAAATATTTTGCCAAAAGCAATTTGTGGATCACAAAAAGGTATGAAAAGGAGAAGAGTGTTCCCTTTCCTGTCCTGTGTAAAATAATGTAAACTATGTGCACATATTATGCACGGTGAATTTTATTACATTAAGTAGTAAGAACTACAGAAAATCCCAGAGTAGATCTAAAGCAGCTAGAAAAAAAAGAAGGAGAAAATAAATCTATATTTGCTTTTCAATCACAATTTCCCTATTTAAAAAGGAGGAAAAAGCTCTTCTGACCTAAACCATCTGTATACACCGACCAAAAACAATTCCAAAATCCTACAAATCTATTTGAAATTATAGAATTGATCCTGGTCAAGAAGTTGCCTATGGAATTCCAACAGCTCTAAATGGTGTTTTCTGATGTCAGGTTGAACCATTTCCTCTCCCAAGGCAGAGCAGAAGGTTCCATCATTTAATCATTCCCAGCACTTAGGATCAGACAAGGAAGGCAAGTTGCAAGGTCTGCATTAATATCAACACTCCAGCGACCTCTCACACCCCATGGCACAGTGAGAACTCAATTTCACATTAATAAACCCTAAGACCAAACTGTTAGAACCTCAGAAGACACCAGGTATTCCAGCTTCCATAAATTACAGCCGAGCGCAAATGGCCCGTGCGAGCAATTGTACAGTGATAAAGCCTAAGTGGAGGATATTCAAACAGATATTTGATTTACTGCAGAATTTTACATCATGCTGGAATTCAAATGACAATTTACAAGTGCAGAGACCAGAAATCCCTGTCCCATGCAAAGGGCTGCTGGCAGTGCTCTGGCAGAAGAGCTGAATGCTGAATCCTTCCCTCTGATGGTCTCAGGGCACAGAAGCCAAATGATAGAACAGGACACTGGAAAAGGGAATGAACCAGGCTGCTGCTTCATCCCCAGGCAGGAAATGACATCCTTGGTCTTCTCAGAGGGATGGCTCACAAATCTCACTTCTGCAAGGCAGCTGCCTGTGGTTCCTGGCACCACAAAAACTTCTGCTGGCCAGCTGGGGGGTCTGTCTGTCTGTCTGTCTGTCTGTCTGTCAGGTTCTTCAGAAATGCACAAACTGAAGACTGGAGAGCAGACAGACCCATCTCTTTAGGGACATCAGCATCTCTAAACTCATGGAATTGGAAAAGCCCTCCAAGACCACTGAGTCCAACCTGTCACTGTCCCCAGCCCAGGGCTCTGAGTGCCACATCCAGGCATTCCTTTAACACCTCCTGGGATGGGGACTCCACACCTCCCTGGGCAGCCCCTTCAATCCCTGAGCACCCTTTCCATGCAGGAATTCCTGCTGTGCCCACCCTGAGCCTGC
>JAYDZK010000002.1:3674414-3703537 GCA_034509185.1 Euphonia xanthogaster
AGCACAGGAGAAGCACATGAGATAAGAATTGTTTTCCTTTTCTCTGAGGCTCCTCAGCTTCCCAGGAGAAAAATCCTGGGTGAAGGGATTTTATCAGAGAGAATGTGAATGTTGCATCAATTTATTCCTAAAAGCCACTGTTTATACAACTGAGCCAACTCCAAGAGTTTAAAACAATCCACCTCTAAATAACACCTGAAACAGGTATGCCCCCCAAGAAGACACTGATGGGGAGCAAAGGACTGCCAGCACTGAGAGACCAAGGGGGAAAAAAACCCAACTTTCTTGGACATTTAATCTTAAAACAGTGTCGTGACACAAAGCAGACTTTGGAGTGACTGCAAGTATCATTCCTGGGGCTGCACAGGAATGTGACACAAAAGGGGACACACAAAGAACAGCCCTTACCCAGTAAACACTCCTGTATTTTCACAATCACCAAGGCCTAGGACATTAAAATGCTGGGAGCTGTGTGCAAGGGGGAGTGGCAGGGACAGGTTTCTCACCATAAAACAGGACAAGTGGGATCTGCTTGAGTACATTTTAGAGCAGAAATAATTAAAACCTTTCCAGAAACTCAGGTTTCTGCTGGTCTTACTCACAACTTGCTCTGGGCCAAAACCCGCTCCACGGTTCTGGGTTCTGAGCACATTTTACTCCATTCCTAGCAACAGGCCTTGCATATCATAAAGCCACAAAGAATTTACAGTGCCACGTTCATTTCTCGTGGCAGGCTCTCTAAAGGTGCCCCACAGGTCCTCTCTGGATTGAAGAGCACTCTTAAAAAACACATGCAAAGGGAAAGGAACAGACGCAGCGTTCCAACGCAGCCTCACACTTTGCATTTCCATTGCACCTTCTACTGATGAGTTCAGAAAAATTAATGAATTAATTTTCAATGCTCCTGTGAGGTTGTTAATTATCTGCTATCATTTCCCCCATTTTTCAGAGGTTAAATGACCCAGGGCCACAAAGGAAGATTGTGGCAGACTTGAAAATAAAACCCAGATCTCCTGACTCCCAGTTCTATCATTATGTCTTTTCCCAGAGCAGCCTTTGGGAAGACAGCAGAGGTTAGTGAACTACTTTGTGTTTATTAGAGTTGGCATAATTGTCCCTTTCTCTCCTCCCCTTTCCCGAGACAAAATCTCCTCTGCAGTCCTTAACACAGATCCATCACAGTATCTGTGTCTTCAATGCACTCAGCCCTCCAGAAGTTCTGCCTGGCAGTCCCTGCTTTGCAGACATGAAATACACAGACAGAAAAACTGATTTGTTTCATTATGCAAAGCCTAAGGTGGGTTTTGGAACCATGGTGGCACCTCCCAAGGCATGAGACTACAGAGCAGAGGACTGAATTGCAATTCAGAATTTTAAAACCACAACAGAAAATGAAAACATGAGCTGACAAAAGTTGTATTTTGCACTGCCTGAAAAGAAATCTCTGCTTCCAAATCAGCTTCTGTGCTTGCTTTGAAACCCCCTTTTCCTCTGCTTTTCACAATCCAGAAAAATGATGAATATTAATAAATTGTTTTGATGGTCCACCAAGTTAAAGGGAATGGGTGATGGGAGTGACAAGAGTTTGAGAGCGAGTGGCTTCTACAAACTCGAGATTTGGGCCAGCACAGACACAACACAAGCAGTGATATTTTCATGCTGACACCGTCTACCTAGCCCACAAGCTTTTGAACACACGTGTCCCATCACCTTCTCACCATGATGCAAAACCAACACCTTGAGAAGAGACCATCAAGATTTCTGTGCCATCATGTCAGCCCCAAAAGCTCTCCTCTCACCTTAATGCCATCTGAGGAAGCTCCAGCCCCACGCTGTGCCATGAACCTGGTGAGAAGTGACTTTCTGGGATCCAAAGCAGAATTTTTCTTCCACTGCACCTCTCTCAAAGGTATGAGCTGCTAGCACAGAACAGGTGCCAAGGGCATTCATGTGACACCTGACTGAACTGTGGTGAACCCAGCCCAGCTCCCTCTTTCCTACTGCCACACCCTGGGAGCCTCTATCCTGCAACTTTTAGCACAGTATTTATCCAGGATTCACTCCCACTCTAGCCTTTATCCTGCAACTTTTAGCACAGTATTTATCCAGGATTCACTCCCACTTTGTCCTGGTGCTGCAAGGTGTGTGTTTTCATGACATATCAGACCATCAAGTCAGCATCCATGAGCAGACATCAGAAGGGCCAGACTACAGAAAATTGTGTGCCTTGCCTTTCCTCTTCCCCTCCTTGATATATTCAGCTCTAGCACAAACTTGTTACTTAGAAGCTCATTTTAAAATCATTATTTCCCAATCCAGCTCTGATTTTTCCACTTCTCAGTGCAACTGCAGCACATGAATCCCACACCAGGCACTAAAGCTGCCACCCCAAAACAAGGACTGCTGCTCTGGCCTGAGCTTCTCCAACACAGTCCCACAGTTCTTCCCATCTACAATGGGCAAACCCCAGAGCACACCTGGCAAAAGTCCTTTAAATTTCCTCAGGGATAAAGCCTGGACAGCAGAAACCAGCTCAGCCTTTCAGCAGGCAAGCAGGAGACAGTGAAGAAGAGGAGGCCAGTAGTACTCAGTGAAGAAAATGCTGAAGATGTCCCTACCCAGGGCAGGGGGGTTGGACCAGATGAGGTTTAAGGGTCCTTCCAGCCCAAACCATTCTGTGGTTCCCTGATCCATGAGCAGCAAAGCCTGCAGGTTGGGTCAGGCTTTACATCCTGCACTCCTTGTCCCCCCAGCCAAGCACAGATCCCATCTTCACACTGATCCCTGCTCTGCTCTGCTCTGCTACCTGGCCCAGGCTGAGCTGTGACAGAGTTGCCTCTTCAAATGCATCCTGCACGCATCAGCTGGTTGCTTAAGTTGATTAGCAGGGGGCAGTTAAATTACTATGCTAATCCATGTATTCTCAGCACTGTTTCCTTGATATGGATATGTGTATATGCTTACTGGGAAGCCTTGATTAGTTCAAGCTTCAATGTGTCAAAGGCTCCAGATTCTTTCCAAAGAATAATTTTAGCTGTACTCACATCCCTAAAGTGTGGGAGCTGATTTGAAAAGGTACTTACCTCTACCATATGCTATTTTTCTTTAAACAATTTGCATTTCAAAGGGAATATGGCATTTATATTTGAATGAATATCAGTATGTTGCCAGAACTTGTCTCAAATGAGCAAAAAAAAAAGATGCTGGTCTCCTATTGAACAAAAATGTTTTCATCTACCAAAGGAGCATCAAAGAAAGAGTTCCTCTTTCTAGCTCTAGACAGCTTTATTAAAACTATCTTTTCTGATGTTATAGAACACCCCGTTACGGCCGCGCTTACAAAACGTTCAAACAATTAAAGCCCCACAAAACCCATCCAAATTAAGATTCAAGGTAATTTCCAGGTTTGGCCACTGCTCAGCAGAGCAGGCCCGAAGAAAAGTGAGCGTGCTCACACGAAATCCCATTTAAATACCCATTTATTTGGTGTAAAAGGCTGCAAAGAGGACAAGGAATTAAGCCAAGGAGAGTGGAGAAGCTGAGGGAAACACACACAGGGGCAGAAGGAGAACAAGGGAGTCACTCTGGCTCCTCACACACAGCCCTTCAGATTTCCAAAATGACAGAGCAGAAATGCAAGACTTAGAAATGAAATTAAAATAACCAAGATTCATACACACACAGGACTGGACAAGATGTGAACAGTGTGTGCCTAACGGGTAAAGGCCAAAAGGTAAAGGGTCTGTTGTAAAAATGGTATTAAAATATGCAATTAAGGGTAACATAAATGCTGCTTTACATATATGGAGTGATGTGTCCAACAAAAAATAAACCACTCATGGTTTTGGTCTTGTTTGCTCCTGTAATGGAACAGTATGAGAGACAGCATGTCTGCAATCCCTCTTTTGCTGGTTTTTAACTTAATAATCCTGTGAATCATCACAGGTTAGTGGAACAGACACATCAGTTCAAGCCTTCACCAACTGCACCACCCACTGATTCCAAATGCAGAAGGAGTGCAATGCACAAGCAGACCCTGAGAAGTGAGACACAAGTGACACAAGCGATGCTGGGCACAAATGATTTCCATTTCCTGCTGCAGACACATCTGTGATTTCCTCCAAACAAATCAGCTGCCAGAAGTTACATTCACAAGTGCAACTAATACACTGCTGGATTTATGAGACGAGCAGCCAGAGCAGGAGTTGTGAAGCAGAACTGTATTTTTCCATGAAGCAGCAGCGTGTGAGACTCACGGGGGGCTGCACAGAGAGGCTGAACCAGACCAACTGCAGCCCTACTGCTCTGCTTTCACCAGGTTCCATTTGTGCCAAGCTCCTCGTGCTCATGACGAGCTTCTCTTCCAGAAAAAAAAGAGAAAGAGAAGGAAATAAACCTCTTAAGGCCAGAGGGCTGCGCTCACCAGCTGTTAGAACTAATGAAAAATACATTAGAGTTGTGGGTCAGGAAATCCTGACTCTTGATATCAGAGGGTTAATTGTTTCAAATCATGTTGGGTCAATTTGTGTTGCAGGAATTCTGCCTATTCTTGAAATGCCCTCTAATTCAGCACCAGGCACTGTCAAGTAGGTTAGATTGGCTGGGGATGCCCCTTCCAAACCCACACTGCTCCCTGGAGTCTCTTCAGGGTGGAAAGGGAGAAGCCCCACTGCTGGCTGCAGAAAGATGGGAAGCATTCCCTTCCCATCCTCAGCTCTGCAGCATGCCCAGAATGAATTCCCAGAGTCGAGCAGAACCCTTTCCAGAGGACAAACCTCTCCTGAGAAGTGTCTGACCATCCCAGCTGTGCTTCCTGCCTCTCCCTCACCTACCTGGAACATTTGGGGATGGCTCTCCTGGGTTCCATCAGTTTGCTGCCTCAGCATCCATCTTTTCCAGGTGCATCCTGTGCCCACTCTGGAGAGCGTGCGCTGCACTGAGGTCTGGGGAGACAGCTGCTTCCAGCTCCTTGCCTCTCCCACTGAGGAGAGCCACATGCTGGGAAGGGAGGCATTGCCCAGGTGTCTGGCTGTGTTCTGAGGAGACTGTGGGACCTGAAGAGCTCTAAATTTCATAGCCAGGTTCTTCAAGGGGGTGAAATCCCCTCAAGCACTGCCATGGATTCTGTTCCACCCCAAGGGCAGTGTGCAAGCAGCACAAGGTCCCTGCCCTGGCTTCATCATCACCTGAAATTACCTGAGGCTCCTCACACATGAAACAAGGAGTGAGGGGCAGGGCTGGAAACAGATTATCTTTCAGGACCCTTCCAACCCAAACCACTGTGACTCTGTGACAAAAATCTTTCTAAACCACACTGGTTCCAGCGCTGCAACTGCCCCAACACGCTGACAATCCCTGTCAGCACTGCAGCAGCAAACTTGCTGGTGAGTTTAACTTGGTTTTTAAGACTTCTTTTTTCCAGAAGCATTCATTTACTGAACAAAATTCCTAAGGACAAGCAGCTATTGCTAGAGGAAGCCCTTCCATCTCCAGCCCTGCCGGACTGGGCTCGATCAGCAGCGCGCAGACCGAGCGGGGTCAGCACTAATGAACAAACAAGGCAGTGCCAAGAAATATCCTGGCAGTGAAGGACGTGGTGCTGGGAGTATAACGAGGAAAGCTATTATTCTCAGAGCATGCCAAAGCAACACAGCAAGTGTGGAGGAAAATTAAGTCATCAGAGGAGACATCTCTTCTAACAGAAAGTTAAACCCAAGATCTTCACCGCGGGCTTCTGCTCGAGATCCCCGACTATTTGTTCTGCTGGGATCAAAGCCTGCTTTCCTTCCCTGGCAGGCAGATTATTACTATTATTTTTCTGTAGTTTTAACAAATAGCAGTAATAAATAAGATCTTCTTGGCTTTCTGGGCAGGTCCTGATGGAGGTTACGTGCTTGTTGAGGGACTGCAGCCTTAAGACCCAGAGGTGAGGGTTTTGCTGGCAAAAGCTCTGCCTTGTGTTGCTCTCATTTGGCTGTGACTCTCGACAGGTACCCCGGGTTTAACTTTGTGAAAAATACCGGCAGAGATCCAAACCATTCCAGGCAGGTACAGCAGAGCATGTGCAGGCCCTGAGGCAAAGGATGTAAAATGCTTCCTGATCCCTTCGACTGTCTGTGGAAATCATCAATAATGGAACTGGAGAGGGGGTGCCAGGTCCTACCTGCCTGCTGGATCCCGACTGCTGAGATGAACTGGGCTAACTCTGGGAGCTTCCCGCGGGCTCCAGCCCTCCCCAAACCCTGCCAGAGCCTCCTGGGGTGGGCAGGGACCACTGCTGGCATTCACAGCCTCTTCAGGAAACAGAACAAAGAAACTTTATTTTCGCAAAAGAGACAATAGATACCGATGCGAGATGACTTTTTCCCTTTTTTTTATTTTTTCTCCCCCCCCCCCCTCTTTTTAATAGCTACTGCCACTGTAACAGCAGCTAAGCGGATGCATGTCTGCAGTGTGAGCAGTTTTGATAAACAGCCTCTGCGGGCCACACAACGGGGATAATGTATCCTTAAGTACTGCCAATGAGCTGCCATTCTGCACAGCCAATTACTTCTGTGCGTCTGTCACTCAAAGGAAAAATGACTGAGCCCATTAGATCAAACCTTTGTCACTGTTCCTAATGCACTCTTAGGCCTCATTAATCTGAGGGAGCAGCAACACAGCCGCCGGTGCCTCATTGCCTCCCCCACAACAGACCCACGTGAATCTTCTCATCTCTCCCCCAAGTGCACCACGTTAATCAAGCTCTCCTTATTACCCCGGTCCCTGGCACGCCGGAGAGCGCTCTCTCTCTTAAATGCTCTCATTATGGGCCATCTTTAGAGCCGGCTGAGTGGGGGGAAAAAAAAAAATTAAAAAAAAAATAGAGGGGAAAAAAGAAAAAAAAAAACCCAACAAACCCGAGCCAGAGAGAAAAGAGGAAAAAGCAAGTCCGATCACATTAATATTCATGACAATAATTAGTATTCTAGGTCACTGAATATTCATGCTATTAGTTTGGTTTTTTATGGGTTTGCTGGATGTCCTGATTGCTGGAGTGTGGAGGAAAACAGCATGGTTGGGACTTTAGATGTCAACGGCAGTTCAATACTCCAAACACATTTGTGATTTTTTTCTTTTTTTCCCTCCCCCGTTTGGTAAATCAGCTTCAACCCTCCCGATGGCTTTAATACCTTAAAATCACTGCGGGGAAAAGCACAGACAGCCCTGCCAAGGGCTGAACATCCACGCAGCTCGTGCCGTGCCCCGTGACCCGGGATGCCATCGGGTGGACAGGGCAGATCCGGGATTTTATCCAGGATACGGAGCCATGAGAATCACCCAGAGGGAAACAGGCGCCGACTGCAGGCTCCAGCCACCTGCCTGAAGCTCTGTGACACATCCACACCCTTCATCCATCTCATCAGCATCAGGGGTTTGCCCACCTTGAGAAAGGACCCTCACACAGCTCGTCTGTCCCTTTTTTTTTTTTTTTCCTGAAGAGAAAAATCTCAGCAAACTCATCTTTCTCAATATTTAACTGACACAGTTATTTTATCCAATATTTATTTCATTATTGCTAATATGTGCCCTGCTCCTTTTTTCCCATTATTAAGGAACATAGCATACTAACTAAATGAAAGTTTGTACTTCTCTAGCTCTGGGAAGGGCAAATCCTAGTCCAGAGCAAGCAGAGAAAATGACCTTGAGGGATCCCCCTCTAGTGGGATGAAAGGGAAATCTCGGGTGCACTTGCAATTGGGCTTTTTCCCTTTGAAAGGAGCAAACTGCCAACTTCTCCTTCCCGTGTCTGCAGCTGTATATCACCGAGCCAACAGCAGAGCCACCCAGCTGGAAAACTGACTGGGGTGACTGATGCCAAAAGTAACTCCCAAACTTGCATCTGTGGTCTGTGGCAAAGGCACAAAGCCAGGCTGGAGCCGGAGCGCGGGAAGCGCCCCGTGCCCGAGCGCAGAGTCAGTGACAGGCAACTCCCAGCAACCACCCCAGGCCACCCTCAGCCACCTCCGAGCAGGGAACTCAGAGCAGGCCCCAGAATTTAGGGCTCAGTCCAGCATTTATTTGCAGAGGCACCCAAGATCCACCCAAGGCTTTGGGAAAACTGCCCATGCTTCTGAGCTCTTGGCTGGATAAATATTTTTACCCATCACCAGCCTGATTGTGACATCTGAATCCTCACAGTGACCCCCCCAATTAATAAAGATCATTACATAATCTGCAAAAACCACCAAGGATTTGATAGATGATCACAATTCATGACAGGCAGGAACCTCACAGTGACAAGAAGGTGGAGCTGCCATTCCTGCAGCATCTGAAATGCCACGAGCAGTTAGCAGATAACAACCTTCAGCACACTTAACCATGGCCCTGGAACTGACACGTTTTGGGGTACTTCACATACTGTACAGTCACCATTTTAAGGAAATGTAATAGCACCAAATTACTGAAATGAAGTGTTAATCAGGAAACAATTTATCTCCACACCATAAGCTATTTTTAGTGGTGAACTTTCTACTTCAGTGGCTCTTGCTACAGCTCAGGCTTTGGGTTGTTTGGAGAGGAGAAGAAATAAATGACTCCTGGGAGAGATTTCAGGAGTAAGTTCACCTTCAGGTCAAGCAGCTCAAATCCAACCCAATTCAGCAGTGAATGAAACCTGGACCCACTCCTGGCTCCAAAGCCAGGCTGAGGCAGCTCCTAAAGGGCAGAGAGAGTGGCCAGTGGGATGGACAGGACTGGGCTCTGGCCCTGCCCCCAGCTCTTACAGAAAGCGGGACCTGAGCAAGCCCAGGAATTACCCTTTTCTGAAGGACTTCCAGCTGAGCTGCATCAACAGAATGATGCTCAGTGCCATGTAAATGTAATTTGAATTTCAGTCACTTCAGCATTGTTTGTCAGCTTGGATTGAAAACACCACAGAAGTGACATAATTTTAGATTGAAGGGAATAAACATCCCTTTTCCCCAACTCACTCTCCTACCAAGCTAGCTTACAAGTGTGAGCACCTTCCCTGAAGCCAGTTAACAACCTGGTATTTAAAGTCTACACAACATAAATAACAACCCTGCATCTCTCTGTATTTTCTGGCAGAAGCTGCCACCCCCAGCTCTTACACAATAAACCCCACACTGCACCTCCAAGAGCCCAAGAAGGTACCAGTTTTCAAACCAAAGTCACCCTTTTTCCAGGCAAGGTGCTTGGCTTTGCAACAGCAGGAGCAGCCCAGCCCTCTACTCCCTTCCCTGCTTTCTGACAGAGCACAGCAAATATTCCTTTTTCCTGCTCCTGTCTCACTTCCAGTTTGTTCACTGTCCCCCCATGACTGTGACAATGGACTGTGACTTGATGTTAAGGGAAAAGTGTTTTTCCCAAGCCCTTGTGCCAGTGGAAACCCAGCAGGGAAGACTAATCCAGAGGTTTTTTTAACTCATATATTTTCATAAAGGTGGGGTTTTTTTCTTTTTTTTCTTTTTTTTAAATATCTCTGAAATGGAAACTCTCAAGGACTACAACTTTGTCCTTCCAGAATTCCCAATATTGCCCTGCTCAGCCTCATTCCCTCTATTCTGCCCACAGCACCCTGGGAAAGACCCTCCCCATGTGGGAGGAAATTCAAGGTGTCTGATCCATCACTGAGGTCCAAAAAGGCTTCAGAGAGGGAAGGGGATGAGGAAAAGGAGGAGCCTGAGCTGCTCTGCTGCCTCACACGCCGTGGTGGGATCAGAAGAGTGGTTGGGTCACAAGAAATTACACTCAGAGAAAACTATTTGCTGAAATATGAGCTTAAAATATCAGTTACAGGCAATCAAATGGGCATTTAACCCACAGATTTCTTGGCAAAGTTGGCATGGACATCCATCCTCAGGGGGCATCTTCCAAGCAGTGCGTAAGTGTCAAATGAAGGCACCAACCAAGCCAAGCAGCATTTAAGTTTTGGGCATGAGGTAATGTGAAGGAGAGAAGACAAAGTGAATTTACAGGCCTAAAACTCAAAACAGGAAGTGCTGATTCTTCCTGTTTGGTCCAAACCTCCTCCACGTGGCAGAGCCATGTACAAAAACCGGCCAGTGACAAGCAGTAAGTGACAAGTTCAGCCCTGTGATCCACTTTTCCCAGCACCCCCAAGGGAGGGGAGGCTCTGAGGCAGCAGCACAGCCTGCAAGGGATGATTTCCAGGCATTTTGAGCTGTGTGGCACATAACTGCAGATATTCCAGGGTCCTCCTGCCACTCCAGAACTCAGCCCCAAGTATCTCATCAGAGCTCAGATGAACAAGGCAGGCACAGCTGGGACAGTGCCCTTCTTTTCTGTATTTTCTTTCTTTTTAGTCATTCTTAGCTGATCAGCAGCCCTTTTTTATGTTTGCTCTTAAGCCAGTAACAAGCAGCAGATGCTGAGCAGACATCAACAACAGCAAAGCCTTTCAGTACTTCTAAGCAAGAGGATGAGGAAGCCAAGAGGGAGGAGAGAAGCTCCAACCATTCCCACAGTGTTATTTGAAATTCACTATCTGAATTTCCCAGCATTTGGAATTTCTGGCACAACTGACTTCTTTCTGTGTGATCACATCTCAGGCTGGCCAGGACACACACACACAGTGAGAGCTGCCTGCTGCAAGCTCTCAGGGAAAGTTTCCCTCTGACCTGGCAACCCAAGCAGATGCCAAAACATGTCAATTCCATGCTACAAACCTTAAATTCTTAACATATCTCTAAATATGTTTCCAGAAACTTGCTTTTCTGAAGCTATCAAGTAATTTTTGACAGTGTTCAAATGTGTTAAAAGCTGAAATCTCTTTACTTAAACGTCTCTCCTGCAGTTTATTGACCCAGTCCAGCGCTTTTCTTCCCTAAATTAGGAAGTATAGTGAAAACCAAAGCACTCCCCACACCTGGTCATCTAAATTATACAGTAAACTGGAAAAAACCAACCCAAGCATGAATCATTTTCTCCTGTGAACTCTGCCAGGTCAAAACCTGAAGAAGGGTTTGATGAAATCATGGCTTGAGACACCTCAGGTCCCAGCCTGGGATCTCCAGGAGTTTCTGCTCAGTGGCACCACTTTAAAAACCCATCTCAAACAAAAGCATTCAGAGCTGGAAGGGGAAAAACTTCTGAGTTTTCTCCTAATAAAGGGGAATGTCCTCCAAAATGCAGGGAATTCCACCTTGGCTTGAAGGACTGGGGGTTGGAATTAGATGACATTTAAGGTCCCTTCCAACCCAAACCAGGCTGATTCTATGAAGCACGAGACAGATAATGATCATTATTATCCAAGAGAAGACACTGGAATATTCAGGAACCCCAGGGTTGCTCATCCCAGTGGGTTTTGCACAGGGACAGGAGTGTGGGGATGGTTTTGCTGGCACATGCAGGAGGTGTCTGCACTACCCATAAATGCAGAAGGCACTTGGCACTTTATGGATGTCATCCCAAACATGCTGACAGAACTTCCACTAGCCCATTATGAGTTTTGTACAAGCTGTGCATTTTACAAGATAAATTGTCTCAAATGTTTTCCCTTAATGCAATTTTTTAAAATCCACTTAGCTGTATGGACAAGTACTTCAGCAAAGCATAAACATCTTTGTTTCGAGCTCAGAAGGAGCTATCAACCACTTCCACCAATAAATTAAAAAGCTTTCCACAGAAGAATCTTGCTGTTAGAAGAATGCATAATACTGAACTTTCCAAAAGTGGAGAGAAGGGTTGTGGATCTCACCAGGAAGCCATAAAAAGCCCTTTCAGATCACACAGCATCTGCTTTTCCTAAGCATTAGATAAGAGATCATAGATTCCTCCCATATGTTCATGACTGTGAAATTATGGAGGGCTTTGGCAAGTACAGGGTAACAAAGACAGACACTGAAGGCTACCCAGAAGCTCAGAATCTCTGGTGGGGGACAAATCAGCAGTCAGGGCTTAAAAACTTCCCCATCAGTGGGTTTGTAAATCCCAGAATGGTTTGATGTGGAAGTGATCCCACAGTTCAACCAATTCCACTCCCTACCACGGGCAGGGAGACCTTCCACAACACCAGGTTGCTCTGAGCACCACCAGCCTGGCCTGGAACACCTCCAGTTATGGAGAGAGATCCATCCCTATCCCAGCTGTTCCTGGTAATTCCCCACAGACACTGGAAATGCAGATTTTCTCCCATTTTTCCCCCCCTAGCCAGGTGTTCCTGTACCTGAATTTGGCGAGATGTGTAAACTGCTCATGTCTTTGGAGAGGCCGTTGGTTTTGGGGCTGGAGATGGGGGCACAGGCTGAGGTGGCTCGGGGTGGCCTCTTGCCAGGCACCTTCACAGTGGTTCTCAGCAAGTCGATCTCCTTGCCGTGAACGTTCTGCATGTAATCCTGCAGAGAGAGGGAAAACCCCAAACACAACATCAGACAGGGGGTTCTGGAGGAATGAACAGAATTAACAAACCTGGCTGCACAAGGCTTTGGCCCTATATCCTCTGCCCACACCCACCATATGGTCTTCCCCTTCCTTCCACACTTCTCACCATTAACCCCAAAGGTCTGGAGCTTTCTCACAGATCCTCCAACTTCCAGCTGGATAAGAGGTGATTCACAACACAGCCACGTGTGGGAATTCACCAGCTAGAGGTCCCAAACATGAAGAGAAGATCAGGCTGAGTGTCCCTGCTGAGCACATTCACTTGTGTCTCCTCTCTGCCAGTGTTTTCTGCCCTCATCTCTTTCTCCCTCATATTTAGCTGGAATGGGTTAGCAGGCACCAAAGTTACAAAAGGGCACCAGCAGGGAAGGTTTCAGCAATTCCAGCATTGTTCCCTTAGAATATGACCCTTCCTGCACCTGCACAAAACATCATCAAAGGGGGAAAAAATAATGCAAATTACATCTGATTAGAGCAAACACTGGGAGCCAGAAACGGAAAAGGATTTTGATAATTCTTGCTTGGAAAGCCCACAAAGGGGAAATAAACAGAAAAGCAAATGGGCATGGGTGTTTTTATCAGAGGGCAAATTGATCCTGGGATACACCAGCACAGCTATTTCCAGGAGAGATGGTGAATGTTAAAGCCAGCACACAAGACACCAGAGTTCCCACCTCCTGGAACACAGGGCTGTGGTCACTCACAGTCCAGAGGAAAATAACTGAAACTGGAACAACGATGAGGACATGAAAAGCAACAAAAGAGACACTCTCCTAAAGAGGACATGCAAGAGGGGCAGCACAGGAGAGTAAAATCAGGGGTGAAAAGTGCCAAGAGCACTGCACAAAAAGGTATCTGGGCTGCCCAGAGAAGCTGTGGCTGCCCCTGGATCCCTGGAAGTGTCCAAGACCAGGCTGGACATTGGGGCTTGGAGGAACCTGGGATAGTGAAAGGTGTCCCTGCCATGGCAGGGGATGGAATGAGATCAGCTTTGAGGTCCCTTCCAACCCAAACCACTCCAGGACTCTGGGATTAAGGACCCCGACAGCGATTTGAGGTGGCTGGGAGAAGATCTGGGCTCCCACTTCACAAGAGATTTCCTGAATTTACCCAGAATCTGTATCCTGCTGCCACAATCCAGGGAGCTGATTGCTCCCTTATTAAGATTCTTTCACCTTTGGCAGTTCTTACAACGCAAATTATTTATTCTGCTCAAAAATCATCAAAAATCTGGACCAGCAATAATTTCTTCATAGCTAACAGAAATCAGTGATAAAACCCTCAAGCTAAGCCATTACAGCAACTTATTTTTCCCAAGCTGAGAATTACTAACAGGAAAAGGTGGGGTCGGAACAATTAGTGGGCAGAGGACACAGAGCTCTGCTGCCAAGAGAAAAACAAAGGCAATCCACTCAGGAAAATTCCTTTACTAGGTGCTGGAGAACAAACACCTTTCATCCCTAAATCATGGACTTGGAGGAACTTTCTTCTTCAGGTGTCACTTCTTCACAAATTAAAATACAATAAGCAGAAGACACTGGAGCATTTATTGCTTGTGGGCTGTGAAGTGAGGTTTAATCAGAGTGACTAAACCTTGGCACGAGCCCTTTCCCAACAGTTTTATTTAACGTACAACCAACTTAAACTGGAGAAGGGGGTTTTGGATCCGGCTCAGATGAAGGCTGGGTGTGATTCCCCAACTTGAGACGTGGCAGGGTGTTCTTAAGGGTCTTTTAGCTGGGTGCAAAGCAGGCTGAGGCGAGCCCCAAAACCACTTGAGGAAGCTGAGGAGTGTTGGCAAACACAAAACCAAATGAGCTGCCGCCGTCAGAGCGCCCGAACCACAACAGATGCTGGGTAGGCATTAATGTCAGCTTAAATATTTATGGGGATATATCAAATGTAAATAATAAAGGCCCTTTCATGGTGGGCAGGGTGCAGGATGATAATCTGTGGGTCTCCCCGAGGAGGGGAGGGCAAGGAGAGCCTTCCCAGCCCCCTCAGATCCCCGTGAGCTCGCTCGCTCGGGGAATGAAAGTTCAAACTACAAAATGACGCCGGGGCTTCAGAAGAGCAATGGAGGGTTTGATCAGATTAGAACAGATGAGGGTCTTGCTGTCATCTGGAATATGCTGTGTTAAAGAGAAGACAGCAAGCTGGATTTTGATATGCAAATGGTACAGGGATAACTCCCCAAGATGTTAGTTGTAGAAAATGCTGATCCGAGAAAAAAGGGGAAAAAAAACCCCTTTAACAAGGCATGAGGGTAATTCAAAGCCAAGTACTTTTAAACAGCACTTAACAAGTCCCTAGAGCCCACTCAACAGTGGGCCACCCCAGACGTGCCATCTTCTGCCCCTCAACAGCTTGAAAAAGTAGTAATTGCGAATCCATTTGCATTTTTCTTCTCAACTTGTCCGCGTTCATCATTCGGCAAGGCAGGGGGAAAAAAAATAATAAAAAAATAGAAATTAAAGCCAGCAGCAAAGCAGAGGGACCCCTCCCCACACACGTGGCACAGAGGGGATGCGGGCGCCCCGGTCCCCGCGCCCTGCGCTCGCACCTCCGCCGCCGCTTGTTTTTTACATTTCGCTCCTAATTATGTTGCATCTATTGCCATACACTTAATTAGCTGCATTAATGTGATTTCTTTTCACATAGTCAAGCAATTAAGAGCTATGATTGAGTTTCATTCAATTAGCCTCAACAAACATGCTAATTGATGTCCCAGATGCAAATGAGGTGCAGTGAGAGAAACCTGCTAGCAATTGAGAGTTGTGGCAGGGGGGACCCCGGGCTCGCAGCTCAGCTCGCTGGCAGCAGCAGCACAGCTTAACACGGCTCCCCCTCCTCCCAGGGCAGGGGGGACACCAGCCATGTCCCAAAGAGATCCCCACAGGGCTGAGTCCAGGAATCACAGGACTGAATCCAACGGGCACCGTTCCATTGAGTCCAATGGGCGCCATTCCTCTGGGTTCCGGCGGCTGGCGGAACGTTCCGCTGACCCCAGCATCCGAGGGCTACCCGAGGCCTCCATCCTGGCTCAGAGCTGCTGAGACACCAGGCAGGCCATGGCCTGCAGTCAGCACTAACTGGCAGCTCCATCTTAGTCAGAGCAGGGCGATGCTGCCTCCGCATCCATCAATCCATAATCCCCAAAACGCGCTCCCCGCGTCGATTCTCATCCCTTCTCCTCCCCGGGTTACCGCTCCGTACGGCGCCACCGAGGTGTTAATTTGACTACTCAAGGCCATTGACCATTATCTACAAGACTAAATAAACTGTTAAAATATCAGGGGAAAATCAAAAAAGCTGCATTGACTGAAGATGACGCCAGATATTACTTGACAGCCCCACAAAATGAATTGCCTTGAGTAAGAAAGGAACGATGCGCCATGACACAGAATAATGTGAAGTAAAATTACTTGAGTTCTGCTCTTCATACAGCAGCTCTCTGTTTACAACAGCAGAAATTAATTTAACCAATTAACTGAGCAGGAGCCTTTCAGACATGCAAATTGAGCAAATGGGTATGATCATGTTTTCTAGACAGGCCTACCCAAAAAGCAACATCCCCGTTTTGGGGGGGGTTTCTGGATTTTGAATGCCAGCAGTTGTTGAATTTACAGCTGCACATCACAATGATTTCTAAGACACTCCACCAAGGGCCACAAGCTGAACCCAGGCCATGCGTGGCTCCAGTTTGATGCCTACGTCCAGCCTGGCCAGGAGCACTTCCAGGGATGGGGCAGCCACAACTTTTCTGGGCAAGGGCCTCCCCACCCTCACAGAGGGGATATTCCTTCCCAACATCCAATCTGAATCCACGCTCCTTCAGCTTAAAGCCATTCCCCCTTGTCCTTGTGCTCTAGAGCCATCCTTAAGTTAAAGACCTATTTCAGATGATCAAAAACATGGATATGAAAAACGTTACAGAGTTTGAGGGTTTTCAAATAATACAAGAGTGGAGGAGAGGGAGAAAGCCCTTCACTGGGGTTGTAGTTTTACACTGGGCAAAGGGGTTTCCAAGCTCACACTGAAACCACTCACCTCGGGATAAGCCGTGTGTCACAACACTGAAATGGAAAATAATTTCTGCTCCTTCCTAGAGGTCTCCCTGTGTTTCTCCCATCTGTCCCCCTGCCACCCTTTTCCAATGCACCACATATGAAATGAGAGACTCTCCAAGAGCAGTGACTTTCCAAGGCTATAACGGTACACAGGTACGAATATCACACTTTTTTTGTCCTTTTCAGATATTCCAATCTCTCAAAAGCCTGTTCTTCCACCACTAGGAACAGGTCCAGGCTAAAAATCCTCCCCAGATCTGCGCCTGGTTTCCACTGAGAGATGATGGGCTTCTAACCCATCCCTGGTAGTGTCCAAGGGCCAGCTTGGATGAGGCTGGGAACAACCTGGGATTGTGGAAGACGTGGCAGGGACGTCGAACGAGATGAGCTTCAAGGTCCCTTCCAACCCAAACTGTTCTGTGATTCTGTAAAAAACACCTTCATTTTGTGGCAGTTTCCCCCACTGTTCAATCAGATGTAACACTCCTAAGGCTCCACTTACTGAGGTTGAAATAGTGTTTCCTGATCTGAGGCGTAATAAAAATTATTATGGAAAAGGAAGTTTATGGTTGCACCTCTGGATGACATTTTAAAGACTGTGTGCAGCGTATTTTTTGAAAGACAATTCCAATTTTGTGAGCTGACCTATTGGAGGCACAAAACCTATTGTTCACCCTCAGCAACAACCAAATCCTCTTCCCCCCAAACCAAGAGCAGCCCGGGAAATTGGATGGAGCCCTGACTTTTGTGCCTCTCCGTGGCAGTCAGACATTTTTATTGCAAAACGCCGTCTGGAAAAGATGCAAAACAAAATTGCTAAACTGCAAAAAGAAGAAAAGGAGGGAGGGGGGGAGTAGGAGAAAAAAACAAAAGGCCCCCTTCCCTTTGCTTATTGAGTTCAAAGGCATAACATGCAGCACCCTGCAGCAAATGGGAAGCTACACTAATTTTAAAGCCATAAAACGCTATAAAGTGCCCTGCGGGGCAGGACTACACTGGAGCTAGTTGCACCTAAATAAGCCATGGTTCATTTACTTCGCAGCTTAGCCTAATGTAATCATCAGCAGATTCCTAGCCTAGAGTTGTAACGGGCACGGAGCTGCTGCCGCCGAGGCGACACTCCCAGCCATGGAGGGGCCGCCGCCACATCGCTGTTGATTAGAAAATTTTTCAGTTTTGACAAGCCCTTAATGAACATAAATCGCCCCTTGATTGGTTTCCGTGTGGGGCCACGGGCACACCTAAGAAGGAACAACAAGAAAACAACCCCACGAGTCTCCCCAAGTGCTGGGCCTCACCGCTTTTCCCAGGAAGGGGCTGAGCTGTGGATGGAGCGCTGGGATCTGAGCCACCGTGGAATATATTCATCAAATGGTCCTGGGGAATTAGCCATCCTCCCTCTCGCATATAAACACAGCCATAATGTCATTCAGCTCCGTAATACACAGTTAATCTTAAGGAGAGCCATGAAATGTTATTTTTCTGAGGAGAACAGAGGAATGGGGATGCGTTCTGGAAAACACTGATCGCCCCGAAGCGCCCTGTTCTGGCAAAAGGAAGGTCATCATGGATTTGTTTGCTTCATGGTGGGAATCAAGAACATTAAATGTCAGTGATAAAAAGCACTGGCTATATCTATAGTGTGGTGTTAATCAGCTCCATCAGTGTTGCAGGAGCAGGGGAGGAAGTCAGGGCCAGACTTGGAACACAACAGCAACAAAATGTTGGTCCTTCTGTAAATGGATCCCTTATTTGCATAAAATTTTAAGAAAACTCTTCCCCTTGCACTTCACTTCTCATTCAGCCTTTGTAATGACAGCTGCTGTAAAAGACAAACCAGAGTTTTACCATCCTGAGTAATTTATGAAGCATTTATACCCACAGCAGTTAGCTCGGCTGGACAGGAAGCTCTAATTTTATAAACCCCCCTGATTAATTATTAGCTTGGCTTTTGCCTTTCAAATTGCAACTCATTCTGATCCTCGGAATTTCCCTTGGCTTTCTGAAGAAGGAGCAGGCTGTTTGCACACTGAAATATGCATTTTTTCCAGCTTGTGCAGCTCTGCCAAAGCACAACTGTGTTTGCCACACTGCTGAGTGTCAATTCCCTCGAGGGCACAGACGCCTGGACAGATCCTTGTGGGTCACTTCCCACTCAGGATATTCTGTGCTTCTATGATCTTCAGTTTTATATTTTTCTCCCAGATTTATCTTCACTCAATTACATCTTTCAGACTAAGATAATAAAGAAGTTTTCCAAGAAGCTCAAAAGTGACTGAGTGATCTGTAAAGCTACAGCACTTTATAAAAATCAGGAATTACTATAATCATACTTAACTGCTCCTATCTTTCATTTTCTTCTATCCTAACCAATGTTTTAGGCATGCCAGTGGATGCAATAGTAACTACAATAAAACTTCAGATTTATCTTCATCAGTACTCAAGCTGCAGCATTTGTTTTGATCGCTGCTCTCTCAGGAGGGAGAGCCACATCACACATGAAAAGTACCACAGAATCCCAGAATGGTTTGGGTTGGAACAGACCTTAAAGCCCACCCTGTTCCACCCCCTGCCATGGGCAGGGACCTTCCACTAGCCCAGGCTGCTCCAAACCCTCTCCAGCCTGGCCGTGAGCACTTCCAGGGTCCTTTTGTCACTCCAAGTCTCTCTTTACCAAAGGCTGATTTGAGGATTAGTTGTTGATAGGAAATGCCAGTTAAAAGGCCCTTCAGAGCCCTCCAATATCCAGCTTTACATTCCTTCAGAGCAAAAACAAGGGCAAAAAAATGGACATACATGATGGTATTTTAGAAATATATGAGCATGAATATTTTTATTAAAGCAACACAAAGAACACACTTCAGAGCTATTGAACTGCCTGAGGCATCAACCTGGAAATAAGGCTGAGCTGCAACAATGGCTGTGGGGGATATTCCTAATGGGAAGGGCAGCACCAGGGGCTGACTGGCCACAAAGGACAGCACACTGCTCTCAAGGATGAGGGGAGATGGGATCCTGCCTTTGCAAGCAGGCTCTCTGTTTCCAAATAGTTCAGGAAAATCGCAAGAGCTGGTAGCAAAAATTTCAACTGCAGCTCTGAGAGAAATGCTGGGACCTGAGAGAAGTGCATGGAGCTACAACACTTCCAGATACCAACATTCTCTAAAGCCCCCTGCTTGTCACCATCTGCTTTTTCTGGAGGAAATGGCCAAGCAGAGAAAGCTCAAACAACACCTCAAGCCTTAAGGAATTTTCCAGTGTTTGCAGGGTCTTCCCAGAGAACGTGTCCATATAATGTATTACTGAAGCTCTTGTGCCAAGTTTAGCCTAGTGTTGGATCTGACTCCTTATCAGGCTGAAATGTTGCCTTTAAAAAAACAAAAAATCAACCATTCAACGTATCTGAGGATAAAACAACACTGCTAACGCTCACATGGGCTGCTCAGCCAGCCACCACTGTATTTAAGGGAGGATTTGGAACTGTGGCTACTGTCAGATAAATTGAGCAAATAGGTGAATCCACACCTCCCTCATGGAGATAAGGCCAGCTATCCCCCACCAATCATGGTTACAATCCCCAGGTCATCACACTAGTGAAGATGAAGGTTAAAGGCTGCAGCCAGCCAGCACCAACCTTGCTGGGCACATGGGGTTCATGTACCCACTGGGTTCCAAGGGGCATCACACCTTCCCTCTCACGTACACAAGAAGCTCTTCTTCCCCCATAAGGTGCCCTGTGCTTTTATTTGAAATCAAATCCAGACCAAATTAAACATAAAAGGGGAAAACTGCCCTTACCAAAACCAGCTGTTTTCAACCTTTTTTCCCTTTTTCCTTCTTTTCATAACCGAGGCGCAGCAATGGTGAAGATCCAAGAGCAGAGAAGGGACATCCAGAGCTAAAGCTTTGTCTCGTGCTGACCCGTGGCATGCTGGCAGCCCCGTGGCAGGCAGCCAGTGGTGAGCCATCATCAGCTATTCATCAGGAGAAGGCTCAGATAAAGCAGTGCTGCCCAGCAGGTATCCTGGTGAATGCATTCCGGGAGCATCCCACCATTAAAAAGCCAGGAGATGCCTCGGCAAATTCCCCTGGGGCCCTTTGGGGAGGCTGACACGGAATTTGCCAGCCAGAATTTTAGTGATCCACTCCACAGCTCTGCTCCAGAAGCCCAAGATGAATAGGGAGCTCTGGTGAACTTTGAAGCCTGAGGGTCAAAGTTCTCTCTCATTATCCCCAACCATTTTCTATCGGCGGAGCTCCTCGGCGTCCCAAGGGACGGGAAGGTTTGAGGCTCTTGAAAAAACCTGACACGACCAAGTCAGGAAACAGTAGGGTGCTTATGTACACATATTTTTCTTTCCCCATTTTCCTCTCCCCCCACTTTCTTGAAAAGAAACGAGAGGGATTTTGCTATTGTGTCAAACATCAACCTGGTGGCACCAGGAGTCACTCGTGTGGCTGGCACAATGCCGCGCTCATTTCAGCACGCTGCCCTGCCAAACAGGCCTGACCCTCCCAGGGACACCTCCTCTGCAAGAAAGGGCCTAATTTGATTTTTCCCTCCCCACCCCAAAACCTTCCATTGTGCAGGCAATGCTTTCAAGGAGGATGTCAGGGCTGGATTCTGCTGTAGCTGTTTGCTGTGTTTAAAGCGCTGCTGCGTGCCCGAGCCGAAGCCACCGAACGCATCTGGCAGAGACAACTGAGCCACCTGTGGCCAAACCACGAGCAATATTTAACACAGTGCTCACTGTCAGCCACTAAACATTGTAATTGGCCCTTCAAACACCAGGTGTTAGGCTCTGACTCAAACCACAGGCTGGACAGACCAAATGATCCTCTGGATTTCCTTTTTCTGCCACCACTAGAGGCCAGCCCACCTTTCACTGCAATTAAAAACTCACTCCAGAATTAAAAGGGCAACATTTTGATGAACTAAAATGATCTGCACATTTGAAACAACCCAAATCTGATTAGAGCTAGGCTTTGCACAAGTTTAGGAAACTGACTTTAGACAACTAACAAAAGCTCTTTTATTTACTGCTGCTTAATGGGAGCCTTGGTAGGAATAAAGCCCTGATTTTTCAAAGCAATGTAAGAAATTATCCCAGACAGCAATGCAAGCACAGCATTAAAAATTCATCACTTTCTTGTGAAAAAAAGGAACAAACAATTACTGACAAACAAAAACCAGCAAAACCAAACCAGAAACACAGTATCAGAGCTCTGCTTGGGGGAAGGCCCTCTCACCTGGCAATCCCCAAGAAGAAATCGTGACACTCCTGCCAACAAAGTTTAGTACAAAGTGTACTGGGAGTGTGACTGACTGAAAATATCTGTGGTTCCCTCACAAGCCCCTCTGATCCGTGCAAGGAGGGAAGGGCAACACAGAGCCCAGCACCTTCATCTTGGGGTGGGGGGGCACGGTGGAGGACAGAGGGAAACAATTACAGGCTGGTAATTACTTCTTCTTTAAATGGATTCTCTCTAATCTCTGATGGATTTACCTCTAATCTCAAAGTAATTACGTGTAACCTCAGTGGATTCTCACTCTGGGGGCGACGCCGTGGCTCCGGGGGAGAAGTTTCTCCATTGTTTGCCAGAGCAATGGAAAACTCACACGTGCACAGCCCTGCCAGGAACAATAGAGGCTTTTCCAGCAGCCAGGAAGGGGCCAGGGCACACACAACAGCCTCCTCCTGCTTGGTGACCAGCACAAGCTAAGGCACACTCAGGTGGCAGCTGCACGGGGCATGCAGAATCCATGCTTCCCTCCTGGGAGCAATGCCAACTCACAAATTCGGGTGGTTCAGGGCTACCTCACAGCAGAATTAGTCACGTTTAGAGGCACTAAAATTGGGTGGAAAGACATGAACTCCATCACACAAAGGAGCAGTGAAAACCCTGCTCCAGAACGCCGGGGCTGAGGGACAAGGTTTCTGATGGGAAGCAGCAATGCCTGGAAGCTACTTGTCATCTAATTTACCACATAATGTGTAAGAGACATGGACATCACATCAGAAACCAGAGCAAAGCATCCTTATGGCAGGACCTGAGACCATAAAGTCTCGTGTCAAGGCCGGGAAAAAGGGCTGATATTCCACAGACAGGGAACAGCAAGTGGGGCAAACACAGCATGAGTGTGGCCAGACATGGATGTGGCACCTGGGGACGTGGTTTAGTGGTGGGCTATAGCTGGGCTGGATGATCTTAGAGTGCTTTCCAACCTTAATGATTCTGGGGTTCCATGCTCCTCAGACACCACCCATCTAAAGCAGAAGTTTCCTGCCAGCTCCAGGTGCAGGTCTGTAAACCCCAGAATTTATAGGAAATGCATCAAAACCTTGATTTTCACTCCTTAATGCAAAAGTGCCAGGGAGCTCAAGATGCCACCAAAAGGTTTAGAAACAACTGGCCCTAAAAACATTACAAGGGGCAACCCTCTGATTTGCATGTGTGGGATGATGATAAAATACAAGATCAGATAGTATATAAAACCCCACATACGTGTATATATTTATGTACTTGTATTTATTTTTATATATTTATATATGTAGGTAGATATTTATATATATCTAGGTATCTAATATCCATATATCTCACATCTCTCTCTCTCTCTCTATTTATATAGATATATATATTTATAGATATATAAGTATATTTTTATATATATAATGTATACTATATATTTTACCTTGGTGAGGGTCACACCATGATTTCTGGGCTGGGCTAGTCCTGACTGTGCTCCTTCCAGCCCCAAATCCATACTAGGAGTTGTGCCACACACTCTGAGGGACAGATGGCATCCTTGGGACAGGGGTAGATGCCTCAACATGGGAAAGTTGTATGGAACATATTTTAATGGCTATGCCATGTGCAAAAAGCTGCTCAGGATTACTCCTGAGTAAACCACAAGCCCTGCACACTGACAAAGACCTCTCCTCACTCTTTACTACCCCTAGGAAACTTCTCCTTGTGAAACACTTGTTTTTTAACCCTGGGATGAATAACAAGCCCATAAAAGAATGAGCAGGAAATAAAGGCTTGAAACAGCTCCAGCAGGCTCCTGGGATGCAAGGAAGCCCCAGTGCCATGGAGCCAGAGGAACTGGAGTGCACTCAGACTTCAGGGGATGATCCCTTGAGAGGGAGGGGACTGAGGAGAGGGGAGGAGGCTCCCCCAGCCCAGAGGTGTCACCAGAGGCCTGGCTGACCCTGCAGGCAGGGCTGGGGCTCCCGGGGCAGGCAGTACTCACGTGCAGGCTGGGGTGGTAGGTCAGCACGCCGTTGTCACACAGCGTCACGTACTTCTTCTTCCACTCCTTGTTCAGGGACTTGCCACTCCGCTTCAGCAGCATCCCCTGGGGGGAGAGAGAGGGAAAAGGTGAAACGACCACACAAACAGCACACCAGTGCCTAAGACACAGACAGAGAGAAGAGTAACTGCCTGTCCAGATGAGCGTTTTCAGACAGGCTTTCTCCTGCAAGTGACACTCCTTCCCCTGCCTCTCCCACATCCCCTCCACTGGCTTTGTCCAGTGGGTAGAAAAGCCCTCTTTTTCCTTGAATTCCATGCCTCAGAAAAGCACATTTTAGTGTGACCCACATGGATTCCCAGCTGATGAAGACACCATGCTCTGCATTTCCTTATCCTCTAAAATGAATGATGAGCCCAGGTTGAAGGAGGATCCTGCTGTGTGGCCTCTCCCTCCAGCATCTCCTGGGGATTCCCTGCCCACAGAAGAGCACACATCTATGTTCTCATTCCCTCTGCACAAAGGTGACACCACCATGGAAACCTCATTCCAGCAAAGAAACCCCAATCCCAGGCAAGAGTAACAAAACAGAACCAGAGCAAATACCAAGTGTTGCAAGTAAATCCTGGATAATTCAATGACAGAGGTGTGACAGGAGAAGAACGGAGGTGGGCAAAGTGAATCACCTTCCCACAATATTCAATCAAGGATGAATGACAACACAGAATCCCAGAATGGTTCAGCTTGGAAGGGACATTAAAATCCAGTTCCAACCCCCAGCATGGGCAGGGTCACCTTCCACTGGACCAGGTGGCTCCAAGCCCTGTCCAGCCTGTCCTTTAACACCTCCAGGGATGGGGCAGCCACAACTTCTCACCAACAGCAAAGATTAAAAGTCATCACTGTGTTCCTCCAGCAGACAGACAGGAACTGCTACTGTACACTGACCAATTCCCAGCTGCAAAACCAAAACTCACTTTGAAAAATAAAATACCACGTGCTGTAGAACACTCCAGATAGCAAATGAAGAATGCACTTCCTCAGGAAATGTTAATTTCCAAACCCAAGCCAGAAGGCACTTCCTATTGGATCCAGACAGTGTTATGGTTGTGCAAAGCCTTCCTGGAATGTCCAGTGGAGACCCCATGCTCAGTACCCCCCACAGGGACACAGGGACAGGTGTCACAGATCAAGCTCTGAGTGAAGCAGACACACATCCATTTCAATAAATCCCAACCAGGAATCCACCCAACACAAACTTCAGCTCCCTAATCCCTATAAAACAAGTTTTTCCCTTCTCATTGTACAAGGCAATTAAAATAAAGGGAAAACAGAACACAGAAAGATGCCCTGCCCAGCACGGCGCTTCCAATTCCCGTGGAGTCACTAAAAGTGGCTTAAGCCTTGAAAAGCAGTTCCTCTGTTTGTTTTCCCATCAAACTTGCAGCTTTATGAAGTGATCCCTCTGCACACCCTGTCCCAAAGCCAGGAGGGGACACGGGTCAGCTCCACCCAAGCAGAAGCCCTGCTCCTGGCCACACAGCTGGAGCAGAGCTTCAGAGGAGAACCCTTCCCAAGGCACTCCAGGGCGGCACCATGAAGAAAAGCTCCAGCTGGGCACTGACCAGAGCAGTGATCCAAACTCCCAACTTCTGCCTGGCTCTGGGTCACATCTCTGTATTTTATTATTTTTTTTTGTTCTGCTCCTTGCTAGAACTCAAACTTTTTCAAGGAGAACGGGGCTTCTGAAACACCTCCTCACAAAAGCTCCTGCTCATCCCAATTACTGCCAGCCGGCGCTTGGAGACGTTGTTTTCTTCTATTAAAAAATGAAAGCTTCTTTCTGCCTTTGACTCTGCTGTTTGTCTATAGGAGGTGATCTGTCTCTTCACCTTTCCCATCTTTCATACCTCACCTGCAGCACAGCACTGGTGTTTAGGGGGACCCAATTCTAGTTAGTGCTCTGCCGTGGGGATCAAAAATTACTGCTTCCCTGCACTGGTTTGTTCTTCAGACCTTCTAATGGGGAAAAAGCAGTAAGGATCACAATGGGGATTTTTTTTTTCCCTTTGCCTTCTTTTTTCAAGTTTTGAAGCCAGTAAAATGTACATATTTCATAACCTTTTAACTGCCCCTTTGCTATAGAGAAAACATGTCATTACTTATATAATTTTCAATTTGTGTCAATTATAATCTCAATAAAGAGTAAAAAATCTATGACCATCATGATTTTTACTACTTAAAGTTTTGCTGCTGAGTACGAATTATGACATTCTAGGTTTGGATTTAAATGAAGAAAATTATTCAAAAGGAGGTTTTACCATGCTTTTAAAGCAGAACTCTGTGCTTTGATGTAAAAAAACCCAAACAAAAACCAACGTGCCCAGCTCAGAACTGAATAGGGATGATGGATCTATTTGTGCCTAGCTAACAAACCAGACTTCCCAATCCATTTTCTTCAGGCATTCCTTTGGCAAACAGAATCATTTTCACATTATGTGATAATTAAAAGTATCTTGAAGTACCTGGAGAGCAAACTGCTGTGAATACAAGGAGCCAACTTAAAGTGCCATAAAGCAAAGCAGCCCATATAATCCACAGTTTTTATCCCCAAGGCCACCACATTGTGGTAATTTTATAGAATGGTCTGGAGAAATGGTCTTAGAATCAGAGTTTAGATCAGTTATAAATGCACTTTAACGTTAGCTACACTTAAAAAAAACCAGCCCACGTGACTGGAAATGTTATTTAAAAGGAAAATTAAAAAAAAAAAAGCTCCTTGTTTCAGTCACATCATGGCTACATTTGAGACACATCAGATCCTGTGCTGAGGAAATGAGGTCCAGGGGTTCCTGCTGACCCCTGGTACCTCCAAGGCAATTCAGAGGCAGCTTGGGCACGTCCCCAGTCACTGCCAAACAGGTCCCCACGTACACACAGCACACTGGAAAATCCCATTTTAGTCCCAAGCTATGCAGAAAGAGCCCACGTAAATCTTCTACTCCAAATACCAATTATTTTGGTCTAAATAATCCCTGCCTCAAATAATTATTAATTGCATGATGCTATTTTCCCTAATTTCTATGAAATCTTTAATTTCTCACAGCCCTCCATGGGCAGTTGGGTGCAGCTCCAGAGCCTCCAGACTCAACACTAAGAATTTAACACCTCTGATTTCCACACAAACCGAGAAGAACTTCACACCTCCAATAGCTTTTTTTTTGTTGTTTTTGTTTTTTTTTACCACCTTCCTTCCAAAACTGCAACTCTGTGTTTAAGGGAGGAATGATGAGTCCTCCAGCTTGTGGTTTGAAGGAGGCTCCAAGTGGAGTGCATGGAGCTCAGTCCCTGGGTTTTGCTGGAGGATCCAGGGAGCGAACGGAGCCGGCTCTCCATTAGTAATGTGTGTGCTACATCTACTCCCAGGAGGTCATTGCAAGCCAAAAGCAATGGTAAGTGTACAAGCTTTAAATAACTTACAAAGTTAATGTAATGAATGCAAGTGTGATCTGAAATCCATCACTCAGTGGCTTGCTGTAGCCTCAAGCTGTGATAAAACACCACTCATAAATTTATATTAAAACTCTGTTCGATAGCAATTATTTACCAACAAAGATTTATTGATTGCATTTGCTGTTAGGGACTGGGGCCCTAACTGAGTCAATCAGCTTAGGCTGCTGAGCTGCAGGGCACCTGGGGAAGTTACAGACTGCCAGCAGGCTCTGCAATCCCAACAGCACCGTGGGAGCAGCAGCAGCTAATGGAAAGCCGCCAGCCCCGGATTGATTGGAGCCAAGGTGGAAAGAAAACAACACACCCAGCACTGGTGAAGGGACCAGGGCTTGTGGAACACCCAGCTCACCTGAATACACAGCAACCAGCAAAACCTGGCTGCTCTGGGTGCCCTCTGTGAGCTCCACACCTTGCCTGCTTGAATAATGACTCAGTGGAGAAACCATCATCAATTTGTTCTACAGAAATATTTTAGGTTTTAAAGAGCAAATCAGCAGCATTTCACAGTGACCCCTTGAAGTTGCTTAATGCTGCATTAAAGTTGCTGGCAGGTGAGAAGCTTTAAAAATGGTCTTTGAAGTCAGCAGAGCCAAGACTGGACCTTCTGGAAAAGGAAATATGGTACCTACAAGGCAGGGGGTGGAACTAGAGGAGCTTCAGGATCCCATCCAAGCCTAACCATTCCATGATTCCACTTTGGTTGCTATTTTCTTCCAGAAATTTACCCCACTGCCATGGCTGAGGTGCAAACTTCTGCCAGCCTTTTGTTTCATCCCCTCCCTAATTTTTAGCTGACCCCATATTGTTTCCCTGATGCTGTTCTGACAGAATGAAACAGGTAATCTCACACTTCATCATTAGCAACAGAAATTCCCAATTTTCCACTTGGGTCTGTAGCTCTCACAGCCATGATTAGCAGCTAGCACTGCTAGGAATTTTCTACAGCTCCTGTGCATCCTGCTCAGAAAAGAAAAACTCTCAGCCATGAAAAAGCACCTCCTTCAAATAACTCTGAAGGCAGCCACTCGGTCAGGATCACAAACTAGTTGTTACATACAAATTCTGGTCAATAAAACACCCACTTCCTGTGAATCTATTACCATGAGAACAAATGCTGGTGAAACCCCTGGGATTCAGTGACCAGCCAGCTCTGCACAGTCCGTCCAACAGCACTGGGGCCACCTGATAATGAACTAGGGATTAATTTTTCAGTGATATTTTTTTTTGCCTCCTGAAGATTTAGATGTAACAGGTTTCAGGACAGGCGTTCGTGTCCATTCTTCAGCAGCTCAAACTGTTTCACCTCCAAACAACACCTGCATGACAAAGAAGATTTTGGTAATGACTGAATCATTGATCCATAGAGAGGCAGAGAATCCCAGAATGGCTTGGGCTGGAAGCAACCTTAAAGCTCAACTCATTCCATCCCCTATTATGGGCAGGGACACTTTCCACTAGACCAGGTTGTTCTGTCTTTAACCCCAAAATCCTCTAGGGAATAAACTCTTGAAGATTCCCAATGTATGGGGAATCCTTCCATAAAAATGTATCTTTTTTTTCTCAGTTTCCCAAACTTAAATCTTTTTTACCCCAGGAATTTAAGGGAATGCTGCTTGGTCTTTTGGTCAATGAGACATGAAGCTGCTTTAAGTTTTTATACTTGGAAACCTGTAGCAAACTTCTCTCTCCCTTCTGATACTTAAAGGGGGCCTATAAAAAAGAGGGAGAGGGACTTTGGATAAGGGCCTGGAGAGACAGGACAAGGGGAATGGATTCACAGTGTCAGAGGGAAATTGGGATAAATGGGATACTGGGAAGGAATTGTTCCCTGGGAGGGTGGGCAGGCCCTGGCACAGGGTGCCCAGAGCAGCTGGGGCTGC
>JAYDZK010000002.1:3715090-3730051 GCA_034509185.1 Euphonia xanthogaster
AAATCCCCAAAATTCTACTTTTTCACCCTGTGACAAATTCACTGTCATTCTACTCAAACCCTTGTGGCTTGTAACTCTTCACACAAAGTTGGTAATTGTTTCCATGGGCTAAAATCCAAGGCACAGGTGTTTTTGACTCCGTGCCAAGGTCTCTGAGCCCCCTGCCAGGGTCTGGAGTCCTGCAGGGCAGCCAGAGGAATGTCCTGGGTTCTGACACCCTTCATCCACCTTGACGGGCAGGAACTCCACACCTTTTACAATCCTGATGCTTTTAAGATACATGGGTAAAGTTTCTCCCCTACTGCAAGCAAACCAGCTCAACCCACACCAGAAAGGTGATAAGGCCACCAAAAGAAAACAGAGCAAAACCTAATTTATCTTCCCGGTACTGTCACGGCGAATTACACGGCAGGAGAAATTAAGGGTCCTTTGTCAGCATCCCAACTTTGTGGAGAAATGCCCCACTCCTGTGACTAAAGCCACCTTTGTAAGCTCTTTGTTGGGAAGTGTCAGTGGCGGATCAGCGCCGGGCAGGGTGACGAGCGCACAGAAGCCGGGCGGGAGCTATCGGGGCTCCGATCTGGAGCTCACCTCCACGTTAACTCCTACTGCTAATTCATCATCCCACCACGACAGCCCGGCTGATTGGGATCCTGGCAGGACAATACGGGGCCAGGCTGACCACCAAAGCCCAGCCCAAGGGAGGAGGGGCTGACGGGCACGGCATGGAGAAGGCCTGAGATAAGTGCTGGCTGTCAGCACAAGGACAAAGAAGGGCAGGCCCTGGGGAGAGAAAGGAGATAAAAAAACCCCTCGACAACTGCTTTATCTGATGAGGGTTATGGCTAATTAATTATAAACTCAATTACCTAACCCTTACTTCAGCAGTCTCTATTCATTAAGAGATAAAACCTGACTGACTGCTAACTTTCCCTTGCACACCCGCACGCACAGCACGCCAGATTGGGGCTTGCACACTTTGCCCCACGATTCCTTAGAAAAGATCTGCAAAAGCCTTGTCCCTGTCAACTTTGTGCTGGCAGGATGGAAGATTCCTCCTTTCTTTCTCTCTTTCCCCCCTGTCACCCAGTGCACCCTCTGTGGCGCCACGGGAGGGCCAGGCCTCCATGCTGTGCATTGGCATTTAAAAGCAAAGCCCTGGCATCAAACAATGGGCATCAGGGACATCAAAGCCCCCTTTTCACACCAACTCCCTGCTGCCTCCTTGGGCTTCTGATCTGCTTCACATTTCCAAGTGAGCTTTTAATTTTGGGTGCCAGAAGCTTGGTGGTGCAGCTCAGCGGCGTCAACTGAACGTCATTCTTCCAAGGTTTGAAGGTAGCCATGGAAATGAGAACCATGAACTCTAAAACCCCTCAGCCAAGCTGAGCCTTGCTAATAACAGCAGCTGAATTTTGCATGTAAGGTAACAAAAATGTCTGTTTTATCACTGCTCAGATTCCAGCCGCCTTCCTGCGGTGCTTGGCCTCTCCTCCAGCTCGAGTTCTTGCCCCCATGCCTCGTGCTTGACACCAGCTCAAACATCCCTGTGGAATCAATCCTGCCCATTAAAGGAAGGCTCCTCTTAATCTCTTTCCAAAGCTGCAGACCTGTCTCGCTCCCACCTTTTGAATCCAGGGATATTCTCAAATCCACGTTTGGCTTCGGCTGCCCTTTGCTCTGGCTTTTCCATTTCTACAGGATCATGTCCTTTACTCACATATTTTAAAGAGAGAGGTCTCATCTCTATGTGTCTGTGTTTGTTTCCATACTTACCCATATTTATATGAAACAAAAAGATGATGACACTCACATGATGCTTCACTTCAGAACATTTTAAAGAATAATTTCTTCCACCCTATAGAACAAAGGATCCCAGCTCTGGGTCTGTTTCTCACACTTAGTCCTGTTTCAAAGCCCTGTAAAGCGTATTCATGACAGAAGATTTTGGTTCATTCATGCTGTATGGCCTTTTGGGTCACTTTTCCATAATTTATATGCACCAAATGAAATAAGACAGCACAGTCAAATAATCAGGCTGGGTGACACACATTATTTAAGCCCTTCACTGCAAAGACATTATTATTATTATTATTATTATTATTATTATTATTATTATTATTATTATTATTATTATTATTTGGCCTTGATGGTGATGATTATTATTATTCAATCTTGGTATATGGTCTTGGTTATTACCTTAGTAAACAGGATTTATTTTACTAACACTCATGGTTTTGGACTGGAATGATGTGGTCCAGTGGTTCACCTCGCTCCTGTGATGCTTAGGTGTGGCAGTGCTTTTCTGAAACCTGTTCCAGCATCTGGTTCCCTTCCTCCTTTGTCCTGCTGATACTCCAGGCCTTCCTCACATCCCACCTTGCTCAGCTCCATCATTCAAGACTTCCCAAAGAAGATAAAAATATGTTGTTATACAAACTTCACAGAGAGACTTTTTCACTCTGTAATTTAACAACTTCAGATTGTTGTCTCATGATTTTAAAGTGTACCACAAAGACAAATTCAGCTATAACTAAAGCTGTCTGCTTTGATGGAGCCTTTCAAAATCTGAAAATAAAAATTCTTTAATACCATAACCCCACGGAGCAGCCAACTCAACTTTGTTTCTCTTCTAGTTAACACAACAAATAATAATACAACCTACCATGAGCTCCTGTGCTATTCTGAATATCAACTTCATACCTTCCCTCACCATAACCAATTCCAAATCCAATTCATATTCACTTCCTTGCTCCCCTTTTCCATTAAGTTGGAAGGCTTATGCCAGGCTTTTATGGTTGAGTTCTTCCCACTGAAATTTCCTGATCAGATCCCTGTGATCTTTTGAACTCCTTTTGAAATGCCAGTCCTTTTTACTTGGCAGCACACACCACACTGCAAAATCACCCACATCTGAATCACCCTGTGCTGTCTCTACCCCCTCTGACCAACAATTCTGAAGATATTCCAAAATCACAGAATGGTTTGGGTTCAAAGGGATCTCAAAGATCATCTCCTTCCAACTGCCCCGCTCCATTACCAAAGTTTTTAGATCAATCCCATTCCCTGCAGCTCTGACTTAATCCTTCACCCAATAAATGCAATTACAGGTGATTAGTACACCTTGAATCAAAATAAAGTTTTCTGATTGCATTCTGCAACATTAAGAAGGAGGTCTGCACTGGCTTTATTTGGAGTTATTTATCTGAAGTTGCCAAGGTAGCTGACACCTCTGGTCAAATCCCAAACTCAGGGTGCTGGGAAAGGCAGATGCACCCACCCCCTTCCCTTTGTTTCCCATAGTTGTAACAATCCCATGAAATCCCTACAGCAAAGGAAGCAACAAAACCCAGAAGGTCTCATTTGCTTCCAAGCTCCCTTCCACCACACTTCTCCCTCTTTTCTGGGGCTGGAACTCTTCCCTGTTTTGGCACGAGCACGAGTCCAGCTGTGTTCTGACCTCCCTCTTCAGCAACATCTATGGAGGAGTTCACTGCTCCCTCTTTATCCAGCTTTGCTGCAAATAAGGACCATTTTGAGTCTCTTCCCCTACACATATTCACTTTTATGTACTCCTATAACTTTTTATCTAAAGGAAGATGATTGTACTTTCAACAAATTAAAGCCTAAAAGAAAGAAACAGAAACATTAAAAAAACCCAATGCTGTTTTCCATCAACAATTCCACGCAGCTCCTTAACTAAAAAAATATAAACTAGGCTTGAAACAACCCCACACTCTGCAAAAACTGTCCTCTCAACTGCCTTCCCATCACAGCAAGAGGATTAGGGAGAAAAAGGAAGAGTTGTCCCATTCATCAATAGAGGAGTTATTCATCCGAAGTTTATTATCTCAGGTAATTTGATCAATACACTTCACCTTTATAGTCCCGTTGTCCTTGTGAGCAAAGCATTTTGCCTTTTATAGTGAGATGGTTATTATGAAGGCTATTCACAGGGAAATTCTCTGCAGTTAAAAGTTTTTCCAATTAACTACATTTAACACCACTGAAGCCATAAAGCAGCGGCTCCATTTCACGTCGTTGTTGTCGGAGTGTGGCGGTGCTCGGGAGGCAGGCAGAGCACATTGGGCAAAGACATCAACCAAAGCTTTGGGATGGCAGTCAAGGAAAGCCTGCCAGCTAAGAGAGAGAGACTTTTCCAGTGCAGACTCAGGAATGTGCACCAGAAAAAAAAAAGAAAAAGAAAAAGAAGGTGGATCCGTAGAAACCCTTGAGAAAATCCCAGAGAGGTGCCTCAGCCCTTGGAATGCTCCTCAGATCAATCCTTCTCCTTTCAGGCGGTGTCAGAACTAACTCCTGGAATGGTCTGCATTGGAAAGGACCCCAAAGTTCATCTGGTTCCACTCTCCTGCCATGGGCAGGGACTCCTCCCACCAGACCAGGCTGCTCCAAGCCCCATCCAGCCCAGCCTTCCTGCGCTCCCTCCTGACTTTTCTCACCCCAGAAAATTGTGGTGTTTGTATAACTGAGATATGAACTTCCAGGGATTCACAGGATGTGAGGACAAATTCCCTGATGTCCTCTGGGTTAGGTTCTCCAAACCCCTCACCCCACACATGAGCTGCCTCCTCCTCACTTCCTAACCCTCACAAAGGACAGGGCAAAAGGCTTCAAAACAGAGGCAAAACACCAAATTCTCAGAGATCAGCTGTTCTAAGGAGAGAAACCTCTAAAAACTCGCTCGAAAATAAAAAATTATTATTCCTTGTGAGATATCCTCAGAACAAACTAGTTCATTAAAGTCGTATCAGCACTTGTAATTGGCCCTTGTTGGCCAATAGAAGGAGACATTTGCAACTTTTCCCAGGAAATTATATTCTAAATCCTTCATAAGGTGGACCTTGTCCTTTTCTGAGGAAACTTGATAGCAGTCTTTAGTATTCACTGGCATAATTAGGACTGCAGTTAATTTCATTAAATTCTCTTGCTGCTAAATGAAGCAGATTATGAGACATCTTTTATTGCAAGGCATGAAATTACAGCCTGTCAGCTGCCAATGGTAGAGTAAAACTAATGAATTACAGGGTAAATAACACCAGAATTAACCAGCCAATTTAACATAGCAGAGAACAAAGTCATTTTTACTTGGAGCCACCACTGCTGGGATCCCTTTCAGCTGAAAGGGAACCAACCTCCAATCCAAATAATCAGGAAAGCCACATTTCTTGGGCAGCAATGTTAAAAAACCAACACTGCCAAGAAGTTGGGAGAAAATTGGTCAGATCTGTACAGAAAGGCATCGCTAAAATATTTAAATTGTGGTATGTCCAAGTAGTTTGTGCTGATGTATTATCCTCTACCCAGCCCAGGAAAAAGGGCAGGGGAGCATTAATTTGTTGCTATTATAACTGGTTTAATGGGGCCAGCTCTTCCCAGGCAGCACGAGACACAATCCCCATTAATGAGGGACAGACACACTGCGGGCAGATCATTAAAGGAAACGGAAAGCAGGTGCCACCAGCCACTTCCATCTCCTGCTCCTGTCCTTCCAAACCTCTGGCACAGGGCACAGGAGGTGCCTTCTCCCTGCACAGCACCCCAGGCCACCCTCCCTGCCTGGAGGGAAGGATGGGTGCCCCTCTGAGCTCTGACCAGGAGCTCCCACAATCGAGGACTCTTCCCAACACAGTCCTGAGGCCTGTCAGGCTGTTGGACACACACAGATTTTTGGGGCTGAGGAGAGAGATTTGCTCTGTGTAGGTCTGGTGTCTCACCACCCCACTACCTTTTTTTTTAAATTGCCTTACCTTATTTTTATTTTAGAATTTTATTTGATTTTAGTTGTAAAAGGAACAAACCCCTTCTCTGCACCTACGTGGAAATTTTGTTATGTGGAAACAGAGGCTGAGGAGAAGAATGGCAAAGTGCTCATCCCCACTCAAACTAAGGGAGATACCTGAGGGCCTGGCCAGCAGAAAGAGTCCCACAGCCCTGGCTATATAAACCAAATAAACCCAAAGGGAAATGTAAATCAAGCTTTCATCTCAGATCCACGATCTCACTTTTCTGCACATAACCCAAGGATTGCTCTTCCTACAGCATGTTTCTCCATCTCCAGGGAAGAGTCAAGGTACATGAGGGGTCAGCAAGGAAAAGGTGCAGGGAGAGAGAAAGCTCCTGTTATTAAAAGGGCTGATGATTTCCTCATTTTAGCAAACATTTCTGATCTGTCATCAGCACTACACCAACAGAAAGGGTTTAAAAATGGTGCTTCTGCTTGCATTTCCAACAGGTTTCCAAGAGACAACACCTCAAGTCACCCTTGCAGCCTTTTAGAGCTTTAAGTTCAACACCAGCCGAGTTTGATGGAGGGGCAGGAGCACCAAGGGGGTGTTCTGGCAGGCTGAGTGAAGTTTCCTGCCTGCTCTCCAGACTGAAAACCCCTGATTTAAGAGAACAGACTGCAGCTGGCATGTTCTGCTGGAGGATGGAGCAGCAGCCCACCTGCACCTGCACTTGGTACCAGCATAGCACACACTGTGCCTATCCCACAGGTGAGGCAGGGTAAAAAAACTCATGCAGTTTGTGCTTCTAGCGCTCCAGGGGGTGGAATGAGATGAGCTTTAAGGTCCCTTCCAGCCCAATCCATTCTGTGATTCAACATTTGACTTCTGTTTTTAAAAGAAAAACCTGAGATGCTCACTGACCTTCCAAAAAACCAATAAATTTACATTTAAAACTCCAAATGTAAATTGACAAACCCTACCTAGAACAACCAAAAGCAAACAAAAGAGGAACCACACAGCAGAATTTGTCAACACCTTCCTCTGGAGGGGCTGCTCCAAGCCTCAGCCATCCTTCACCTCCATGCTGAAGCTTTACCTCCACCCTTGTCTCCAAGCTGGAGTGGGAAAAGGAGAGAGCAGGAGCCAAGGGAAGCCAAGCAGGCACTGAACACTGCACAGTGGTAGAGCAGCAAAGTTCCTGTGCCAGCACTGCTGATGGCACTGCAGAGCTCACTGGGGCAGGACACCAGCACCATTCAGGAGGAGAAATGACCTATCCAAAAAAGCATTTTTGGTCAAAGAGCAAAGCTGATTTTAGAAGTTCCAGTCCATGCTCAGGAGTGGGGTTTCCCTGGAAACCAGGTTCCCCAAGCACACTCACGTGTGACACAGGAAAGATTTGCTGCTCCCTGGAGCTTCTGTCCAGCAGCACCCAGCTCACCAGAGCCCTTCTCCAAGCATGTCTGAGAGCTGATCCTGCCCTGCAGTTATCCCCAGCCCATGCAGCTCCTTCCACACTCCAGGCAGAGAGATGCTGCCTCTCCTAATTTCCTTTCTTTACTCTCTTTCCTTTCTTTACTCTCAAATTCCTACCATATTTCAGGCAAACTTTTTAAGACCTCCAGAACTACTCTGGGCCACCACTGATGCCTTGCCTCCAGCAGAGGGAAGCTCAGCAGGCTGACAGCATGAATGCATCAGCTCCAGGGGTGTTCCTGAGCTCTACAGACCCAGAGCTCCAGGAGTGATCGGCTGGAACCAGCTCCAGGCACCAAGAAGGAGCTCCAGAGGCACCCAAGTGTAGCTTCCAGCCAGGAATCAATCATGGTGCTTCCTGCTTGGAGACACCAGCACCTCCAGAGCCAACACCTCTGGGGACTGCTGGGCCACTTTCTCAGAGACCCTCAAGATTCCTGATGTTACTGAGAGCATCACCTGGTTTTTATTCTCACTTCCCATCTCCTTCAGAGTCTTTGGTCACTATTTTCCCTCCTCCCTCTCACATGTTTAGTACAGATTTCACAGCAGCACAAGTTCCCATGTGAGCTCTATCCCTCCAGTTCTGTTTTCCATCCCACTGTCATTCTTTCCCCTCTTCTCTTACCTCCAAAGCCCCTTGTGCTTGTCTGCCTTCACCTGCTGCAGGAAACAGGGAGCTTGGAATCCTTGTGCTGCACAAACAGGTGAGAAACCTCTTGCTTCAAAACACCACATCAACATTAAAAAGTGTCACTTAATTGGAGCTATGTGGGACTCCATCTGTATCAGGAATTACTCAGAGCAATCACTGTGCTGCAAGATTAAAGCACCAACAGCAGGGATTGTGCACATATTATTTCTATTATTATTGTGCAATATTATTTCTCAGCTACAAATACAGAATTGCCAGGAATTCCCAGCTCACAGCAGCATTTGCTGTGCAAAGGGCAAATTCATAATATGTTCCCAAGTAGTTCCTTGCCTTGCATCAGCTTAAACAAACACAAAATGTCAACTCTCAGAATGCTGGGCACACTTCAGCACTGGAGGGATGGATGCACATCTCTCCTGCCACAGCAGGAAGGGGTTGTGCAGCTCACCTGCCTGACACAGCACAGGAAATCTGAAAATCTGCATCCTCAGCAGACCTGGCTCACACAAAAAGTCAATATACACATATCATTCCAGACCTTCAGACTCAGACTTGAGGATTTATTTAAAATTAAACACACCAACCATCCTTATCTCTGCATTTACTGGGTTTGCATCCTGAAGAAGAGTTTTCACCCAGTTTGCTCAGAGCTTTTAGTCAAGGATTTCCAGTGTATCTCTCCCTCCACATAAAATTGGTTTGTTTTTAATTTGGCCATTAAATAGCCTGTACAATTTTGATTCCTACAGTGATGATACCTGCCACCTTAAACAATCCCTGCTCTTCAGTTCTCCTCCATTCCAATGTATTGCTCACTTCAGACAGCAGAATTTCTAAACAATTCAACCACTTTGGTAATTTGAGTTGATTTTTCTTTCCAATACCTCCCGCACTTGAAGATTTCTTAATTTCCCTCCCCCCCAAATACTCACAGAGAAGAGAGCATTAGATGTTAATGTGGCTCCTTGATTTGTAGCAGTTCTGCACTTCTCTACCCAACCATTTAAATGCTGTCATTCATAATAGGGTGATATACTGTACTATAAACCCTTTCACAAATGGAACATCTTGGTATTTTTCTTTTGTGACAAAGACTCATATTAGTTATAAAGGGGAAAAAAATGGACTCAACAGCTCAGATCTACCTACCTAATCTCACTGCTCAACAGCCTCTCCCCTTCTTTAAAAGAAAATCCCCACCCTCTTCCTTAAAGAAAACTGAAATCACTAAGCTTTTATTTTTCCTGGTACAGAACGCTCCGTGGTCTGACAGCCCCCGGAGTTCAGCAGCTTCCTCCTCTAGTATTAATCCTGAAACCACCCAATCCCAGGCTGGTTTGGGTTAGAAGGGAGCCTAAAGTCCCACCCCTGCATGGGCAGGGACACTTTTCCCTGTCCCAGGTGGCTCCAAGCCCTGTCCAACCTGGCCTTGGGCACTGCCAGGGATCCAGGGGCAGCCACAGTGTGTTTGGGGCCTCATGTCAGGTCCTGGCCTTGATTCCAGGGACAGGAGCCTGTCCCTGGGGTCACTGGAGAAGTGTCTTGGTGAGGTACCCCAAGCACACAAAAGCAAAAGCTACACACAGGTCCTTCTCCACCTAACCCACAGGTCTGACACTATCTCAGCCTACAGCTCCTTCTCCACGCAACCTGCACATCCTACACAGCCCAACCCACAGGTCCAGCCCTGGCCCAAACTGCAGGTCCCTCTCCATGCAACTTTCCAAATCTGGCTAAAAGCAGCAGAAGTCTGGGTGGGTTTTAGTCCAGGTTCCATTCCAGGTCATTTCCCCACACTGCCCTTGTTTTCCTGGTTCTTTTAAACAAGGATGGAAATACACTTTTCAAGCAGACACATGGCACTGTCCCCAGAGCTGGGCAAGGTTTAGCCCCCTTCCAGCCAGCCCAGACCACACTCTGGCTTTAGGGCTTGTTTACACCCCCACAGACCAGATCCAACCCACATGGCAGCTTTTAGCCAAACACATTTGGACAAACTCTCAATTAAGATGTAGTGAGGCTGTATCAAAATATTTTACATCTGCTGTGTTTGCTCCATGCACTTAGTTGGAAATTCCATCAAAAAACCAATTTAGTTTTCCTGGCAGCTTTTAGTCTGTATAAAACCACTCTGTCAGGAAGCAGCTTCTGGTCAGGAAAACTAAACCCCAAAGTGTGTGTTTGCATTGCTTTTGTCTTCTCCCTAACAGTAGTAACAAAGTTCATTTCAAGCTTTACAGCTTCATGAAGTCTGTAAGTGAAATACATCCAGATCATCTGATCGTGACACTCCTTCCCAATTTATCACCACGTGAAGGATCCTTTACAATAAACAAAACACTAAATTATAAGAGTGTTTTAAGTCATGCAAAATAAACTGAGATTTTATTTGTAAGAACTGCACTTTAATTATAGAATCCTTGAGAGGTTTGGGTTGGAAGGGACCTTAAAGACCATAGAAATTCCACCCCCTGCCATGGCAGGGACACCTTCCACTATCCCAGGTTGCTCCAAGCCCCCTCCAACCTGGCCTGGAACATTTCCAGGGATGGAGCTTCCACAGCTTCTCTGGGCAACCTGTGCCAATCATTCCCTTTAAACTCAAAATATTTAAGTACCAACATCTGGCCTGGCTGCTGAGACTGTTCTAGAGATGTGCTGATAATAACTGCAGTCAGAGGATTTTTTAAAATAAAAGCAGGCTTAGAGAAAACAGTATTTACACCCAAGTGCAAGGACTTCCATACATATTTCAAATATCCAAGCAGTTACAGTCAGAGTACCCATGTTTCAAACACTCCCTGTTCTCCTCCAAGCAATATTCCTTTTTCATGCCATTTATTGGTTTTAATTTGCCATTCTTCACTATGCTCTGGGAAAACATTTCCTCACACGTTACACACACTGAAGTGCCAGCGCTTCAAAATAAAAAACAAACACAAACCCACAAAATAAAACAGGAAACTAGGGATGCTGGGCCAACATCCCCAATCCAGATTCACACACAATTACCACACAATCAAATGGCAGCCAAAGAATGATGAAAATACTCAGAATGCCCAAAGTTTGCTTTGTTCAAAAAATTAGGCTAAAGGGCTTTAACTGCGTGCTGTTCAGTTTACTCTTTTGATTGCTTTACCACTATGTAAATCAATTTGTTAATGTTCCTTACAAAATGCATGAGCCAGTTATACTGACAAACACACAAAGCTCATTCGTAATTAGCAGTTAATTAGTACCAAGGAACAGATGCTGTTAGAGTTTCAGCAGGCGAACAGGTTCTGTAAACAATGCTTATAAATCTAAATGAATTTATTAACCACAATGCAACTGTCAACGCTTTGCTGGCAACCATACAAATATGGTGGAATCCCCAAAACATCTTTACAACGTATTAATAATCACTGTGTCAACCCCAGTCTGTCGGGCAGCCTCACTTGCTGACTGTCACAAGCTTCCTACTTCATCTTCTGGTGTCACTTCTCAGGACTCATTCCTCATGGCCTGGGAGGAAGAGCTGCAGCCACCAAAGCCAGCCCAGATGTGCATGGATGCACCTGGGAACGAAGGTGGTTTCCCACTGCCTCCCTGAGCAAGCCCATCCTGCTGGATGGCACCTGGCCCAGGGCATGGGCACCCTGCTCACTTGGGGTTTTGCTCCAGGTCATCCTTAAAGGTCCCTTCCAACCCAACCCAGCCCCTTCTGATGCCAGATCTCACCCACTGAAAATAAGGAAGGCCAGCTCTTCCTGCTCCCCTGGCTAATCTGGGGATGTCCCCCCATGCCAGTGCTGGGCTGCTGCTGACACGAGGGACTGCAGGGAGCTCTGGCAGCTCCGAAGGGCTTTAGGTTGGAGATCAGGGAAAGGCTCTTCCCCCAGAGGGTGCTGGGCACTGCCCAGGCTCCCCAGAGCTCCAGGAGCATTTGGACGGCACTGCCAGGGATGCCCAGGGTGGCATTGTTGGGGTGTCTGTGCACGGCCAGGGCTTGGATCCATGATCCCTGTGGGTCCCTTCCAGCTCTGGATACTCTGATTCTGTGCTTATAAACTCATGCACTCAGCCACTGACTGATACCATTGTTTTGTGAGGCTTTTTTGATTGCCTGGGTAGATGAAGGTGGCTCAAATAAAGAGACTGCATCTTGTGAAGCATTTTCTAGATGCAGCTACTGAAGCACCACCTCCAGTCACAGGCTTTTGGCCAGGGGCCAGCTCAGACCCTCAGGGCAACAGTGAAGATCCCTCAGTGCCCTCACTGCTGTCACTCTGCATGTCACACTCCATGCCACCCTGATTTATTACACCATTTCAGCACTGGAAATTCCAATAAATTTTTTAAAGTCGTATTACAGCTTTTTTTATCATGTTCTCTTTTACACCTCCATTGCTTTTGCCCATTCCCTCCTCCTCTGACATCTCTTCCCCATGTTCTGGCCCATGGACATTCCTGGATTTCCAATATCCAGAGCAGGATGAGAACATCCCAAATGTGTTAAATCCTCCACAGTCTCACCAGAGAGACTGCTTGGCTTGCTTCCTGTAGGCTCCAGCCCTACTCACTGCATTGGCAGTGGATCCAAAATCCTGGAACTTGGGCGAGTCTGTTCTCTGCTGGAATGCAGCACCAGGCACAAGAGGAGCATATCCATGGTAGAACCTCAGAAAAATACAAAGACTCTCTCCCTTCTCTTATGAACACTGGAAAACAGATGCATGACTGGTTTATGCTAAAGAGCAGCACCTGCTCCTTTTATACAATAGGGATCTTCCCCCCCTTTAAAAAAAAAGGTATTTTAGGTAAGGGAAGCTCTTTCCCTACTATTTCTGCAGAGGCTGATGATCTCCTGGCACTCTCCTCCTGCCTGCTTCCATTCTCCTTCCACAGTCTCTCCAAGGATGCTCAACCTGATCAACACTCTACTCCAAACAAAAGCTGGAATGGCTCCTCTTGAATCTCATGGATGAGCAAAAGCTACAATCACACCTGACAGGAAATCATCAGCTGCTGCTCAAACCTGCAGCTTTGCCCCTGTCTCTTTCACAAAACATCAAGAGCATTACACTTGGACAGGATTTAAAGTAAACAAACAAACAAACAAATAAATAAATAAGGAGGATGGAGGTGACACTCCTTATTGGCAGCCATAAGCAATTATGGCATTAACATATAAAAGATTTAGGAAACACATTTATAAAACACAAAATTTTCCTCTGTTTTTCAAGTTGGTGATCTGGCAACTTTCCATCATTGCCCTACAAGACTTTGCTCACTTTGAAGGCTGGGTCACACAAATAAATGGAATATTGTGTTGGAAATTGTATGCCCCCTGCCCAAATCAACACTAATAAACATTTAAATACACCCCTGGCTCCAGGTCACAGCCATGGGAAGTAAAAAATCATGACAGAAAGTTAATTTCTCTGAGAAGTTCATTGATAATATTTCATTTATGGATCCTTCAGTGCACCTGTGGAGCAGCTGCAGAGGGCTCACCCCTACAGCTGGGTGGGACTATCACTGTGTGACAGGCCTGGGTATTTAAAGCACTTAGAGATAAAATAACAACATTTTATAACATGTGAAACAGAAAACTCATGGTTTAGGGACTCTGAAAAATTAGGAGACTAATTAAAAGAAACATATTAAAAATTCAATCTTGATAAGCCAGAGGACCAAACTCCAGCTCCTTCCTGCAACCCTCAGACATCCCAGGAAGGGAAACCAGTGAACTCAGAAAGCAGGAGGGAGCAGATGGGAGGATCCAAGGGGACAAATGGATGCATGAGGAAAAAGAGGAATTACCTCAGTCAGAGAGGCTGAGGCTCGTGCCCAGCTCTGCCTGCTGTGGCCAAGGGGCAGAAGGGGCCCTGCCCTTGGACTGGAAACCACATCCTTGGCCAAGGGAAGGGTTTAACACCAGGAGCTCCCAGCTCCAGATGTCCAATAGAGCTTTTTACTGCTATTTTATTCCAAATTCTAAGGACTACAGCTTTTCTTGGGTTGCTACCTGCAGCTCATCAACTGGAAAAACCCACAGACGTGGCTTTCACAGTCAAATTAAACATTATTCCAGGCAGGTACATGGAGCTGAAGCCATTCTTCTGATGTAAGGGCACATTTGATCTAATTGGAAAAAATATTTCAAGTGCACTGGGAATAGTCACTGTTAACTGAATGCAACAACGAAAAAGGAAAAAAAGAGCATGCAGACCCCAGGGAATTACCAAATCAATTAACAACTAATTCAGGAACTAATTTCTGTATTGCCTCTTAGCACAAAACTGTATCTTTAATTTCTCCTGCAATAAGCATCACCATGATAGTCCTAACACACTCTGACGCTTTAAATGAGTTTACAAGTATCTCTTTTTGATTGGCTATATAACATTATTTCTTCACAGTTCAATGCAACCACAGCCAAGTGCTCTGGAATATTTAATTATACTGGTAGCAACCAGTTAACAATTTACAGAACCACAGCGAGTACAAAACATTTTATAACTGGTAATCAGCTAATTAAAAAAAAAAAAAAAGCCAGCAAAATGTGTATGTTCTGATTATAAACAATTGCAGAGGAATTACACAGAAGATTTCAGCACTAAGAGTATTTGGCTCAAAACCATACCCTGGTGTTTGTGCAAGCTGATCTGGAGACTGATTACTGTGATTAGACAGACGTGTGACAGAGGAAATTACACCTCACGCTGGAGATAAATAAATCAAACCATGTCATCTGCCAGTTCCTTGTAGATCACATCAGCTCTGACTTTGGCAAAGCTGCTCCTTGGAGACTCCCAACCCTGGCTTGCAAACAACAGTCCACAAAGCTACCTGAGCACCAGCAGGGAAACTCACAAACACGAGGAGTTTTGGAGAAGGCTCCTTCCAGGAGCTCAGGGGAGCCTTAGAGAAAGCTGCAGAGACTTTTCACAAGGGCCTGGAGTGCCAGGGCACGGGGGAGAGGATTCACATTGGCAGAGGGCAGGGATGGGTGGGATGTTGAGAAGGAATTGTTCCCTGGGAGGGTGGGCAGGCCCTGGCACAGGGTGCCCAGAGCAGCTGTGGCTGCCCCTGGATCCC
>JAYDZK010000002.1:3730151-3746699 GCA_034509185.1 Euphonia xanthogaster
CCAGAGCAGCTGTGGCTGCCCCTGGATCCCTGGCAGTGCCCAAGGCCAGGCTGGATGGGGCTGGGAGCAGCCTGGGATGGTGGGAATGTCCCTGCCCAGGGGGTGGGACTGGATGGGCTTTAAGGCCCTCCCAAATTAAACCACTCTGGGATTCTGTGTGTTGGAGCAGAAGCAGCAGCACGGGGGGCTGGGTCTGTGTGCAGTGACCCAGGGGGCTCAGTGCAGAAACTCACAGCTCCAAGGAAGGGAAGCAAATCCTGGGCTCTGTGTCCCTCCACATGTTTGCTGCCATCCTCCTTCTGAAATGCTTTTGGCCCTTACCTGCATGAGCTGCTTTTATTTCAAAACACAAAACACAACCTGATGCTGAACTCAGACAGAAGAGGGAAGCCATCAGATAAGCCCTGGCACCAGTGGCTGTGGCATCATCTGTCTGTCTGCTCCTCTAGATGGTTTTTTTTCACCCTGTCAAGTCAGATGAATTAAGCAGGAAGAGCTGCTAAGATCACTGCTTGTTTGTTCTCTCTTCTGGTGGACTCCAAGTAAACATTTGCAGCCAGGAAAGAGCAAAGAGCATTTGCTGCTTGTGAGGACAGCCAGTCTTGGATGTGACACTTGCCTGGAGCACTGGGGTGCTCCTGTGGGAGTGAGGATGACTAAGGACATCACTCTGACTGAGCAGATGTGGCAGATGATCCCTTTTCAGAAGCTCTTTCCCAGACACTGCCATGCCTGCTGAAATGCTCCCACAGCTGGACAGACAGCTGTGGGTATTTCAAGGGAAAACAGGCTTTAGGTAGGATGATCTCACTGCTTCAATGGAAGGAGCAAGATAACTAGAGTGTTGTGTGCTATTCCATGCAAGATTTGTGTAACTGATGCTTAAACATCCCAGCTAGGGCTAAAAATGAACAAAAATGAGGGTAGGGAGTAACCTACTCAAAAATGAGGTTAGGATATCAGTAGTGAAGCAGAGGAAGTAGAAAATCACTACTGAAACAGAGGCAACACTGACCTACACCTGCAAGGAGTTGAGAAGTGACAGGTTTTTTTATGCCAAGTTTGACATTTGATGAGAGCATCTTCAAAGTTACCTTTGCTGAGTTTAATGATTTTTAAAATAAAATTCAGATGTGCATTGGGAAGTGGCAGTTTTGTTTATGCCCATCTTAAGAAAAAACTGAAACTTGTACATAAAGGAACCAAACTCTTCTTCACAAATTGCAGATCAGTGATGCCACCCCCGTGCCTTGACACAAAAAATATTTGCCATTTTTAGGTCAGAGTAAAGGGAAAAAAAAAAGACAAAATATCTAATTTCATTAGGATTACTTTAATGTAGTTAAATATGCCAAGCTGGCAGGCAAAGAAGGTCATTTGAAATATCACCTAAAAGTAAAGCCTGAATAAGATATTCTGCTTTCTCCATTAATCCAGCCATTTGCAAACGGAGGGAAGGGAATGGATTCTGAAGTTCACCTTTGCAAGTCATGGATGGCAAATTTTTCACTGTGTCATCAATACAGCACTAACCATTAGAACATTTATTTCTAATCCAGGCTTCGGGTTTGTCATCCCTAAATGATGCAGCAATTTGGGGGCACGAGTGGGGCAGCACCTCCCCGGGCAAGCCAAGGGTGGAGGCAAGGTGTCAAACACTGATTTTGGCCAGTTTTTGGTAAAAGAACAGTCAAGGTTACATGCTTGGAGTGTATAATGATGTGAGCATCTGTGATTAAGTGCAAAGGGCACAGAGAAGAAGGGCTGGGAGCAAAAGTCAAGGCCAGCTCTTATGTATTTATTTACACTCCAGTCTGGGGGGGGGGATGGGGGCAGGACAGAGGAAAAAATAATAAAAATTAAAAATAAAAATAAAAAAAAAAAAAAAGAAAGAGCACACAGCTGCCATCCCAAAAACAGACCTCCCATCTGCCACCCACGATTTGCATGTCACCTTCTCCAGGCTCATTTGTACTTCATTAACTGCCATTGACTTAACAAGATTTATGCAAATGACACCATAGGAGCTCGCTAACTCCCACTGCAATCAAGTGATTATGTATGTACAATTCTCCACAGCAATGAAAAATTAATACATGACAAGCCCCCTCACCGCTGAGCTGAGCTTCTTGCTTTTATTTTTCTTGTTGTGTGCATTTTTTTTCTTCATTTGAATATGCCCTACTGATAAAGATTTCCCAAACCCACGAAAGCCAAAGTAATTTTCCCAAAATGCTACAAAACCTCCCATCCTACAAAGTCAATTCTCCAAAAGTGGGCAGCCAAATGTGTGCTTCAAAATATTCTTCAAAATATTCACTCGGGCTACCAGGAACAAGATTTCTTTTCCAGAATAAATGGGTTTGGAGGGGGGATTCTCCAACCAGAGCAAGCCACTCACTTTAAGAGTATTATTAGCAATGCTACAGAAAATAGCCTAAATAGTCTTTCTTTAAGCAGCTCTTCCTCAGAAGTACAGAACTTCCTGTGGATTTTATCCTGAAGCCAATATTGCTCCAGACTTTTTCTGACTCTGATTTGCACAAGATTTTTAAATAGCACGCAAGTGAAATTTTGCATAATTTTTAAAAATTTCTGACATTCCCAGTTCTCAGCAGCTGGTGAAAGCCCAGGATTTAAGACATGCTGATGTGGCTGTGCATGCACAAGGTGTTGGCACCTTCCCAGGAAACCTGCCTTCCCAAAATTTCACTCACTTTAAGAGTCCTTTGGCAGGAGCAAGCAGCCACCCTTTAAAAACAAGCCTGCTTTTCATTGCCTACATTTTGGGTTTCTGCAGGGAGCAGGAAGGGTCATCAGGACAGTTTTATATGGCTTAGCCCAATAAAACCAAATTTAGCACTGCAGTGAAAACTCAGCTTTACCATGTAGAAAGGACACAGAGAATAAGAACATGAACTCTTTTTGACCAGGCTGCTCTGAGTTAAGGATAAAATCCTGAAGGAATGAGGTGTTTCCTTGGAAGGATACAGGCTATTCACAATTTTATCTCCTTCATGGAACCTGGAATGGTTTGGGCTGGAATGGCCCTTACAGCCCATCTTATTCCAACACCCTGCCATGGGCAGGGACACCTCCCCCAAGACCAGGCTGCTCCATCCAAACTCTCCCAAACTCTCAGGGATTTCCCTTAAACCCACAGGGATTCAGGCACCAAGAACAGGAATGCAGGAGCAGGTTGCAGCTCCTGCCTTCTTTTGACCAAAACCCACTGGCAGCTGTGCAGGTCCATCCCTGGGGCCCAGAATGATCAGCAACTCTTCCATAGAGCTGGGACAGATCCCATTTTTTCCTCAAAACCAGAACATTTCCAGCCTCCAAGGAACTTGTTTTGGCTGGAGGATTTATCATTTGTTTGTGGGGTGTTGTTTGGTTTGGTTTTGTCTTTGTTTGCTTGGTTTTTTGGGTAAAGCTTTTTTGCTATTGCTTTTGTTTAGTTTTGTTCTCCCAGCAATCCTGGGAATGCTGCAGCCTGAAACCAGATTTCTCCTTCTGTTCCCAAGTATCCCAAGCAACAAGAGACAGGACAAGAAGAAGCAGCCTCAAGTTGCACTAGGGAAGGTTCAGGTTGGCTGTTAGGAAAAATTTCTTCACAGAAAGGGTGGTCAGGCATTGGCACAGCTGCCCAGGGCAGTGGTGGAGTCCCCACGCCGGGAGGGATTTAAAATCCATGAGGATGTGGTGCTTGGGGACATGGGGTAGTGGTGGCCTGGGCAGTGCTTGTTTCAACACTGGACTTGGTGATCTTACAGGGCTTTTCCAACCTCAATGGCTCTGTGACTCCATTTGCCACAGAAAACGTCACGATGGAAGGGGCTTCTCATCTTAAGAAGAACAGCAGCATGAAGATTTTTAGGTGGAGAAGTTCCCTTCCACATCTGTCTTATTCCCAGTTAAGGCATGAAATAAAAGGCACCAACTTCCCCAGCAGGAATTTCTGCTGCCTCAGAGAGCTCCTGTCACTGTCATATTTTGTGAAAAATCCCTTCACCAGGATTTCCTCTCCTGGGAAGCTGAGAAGCCTCAGAGAGGAATGAAAACAATAATTACCTGATTGCTGCTCCTGTGTTTGCTCCTGTGGAATGTGGCCTGGACATTGTTTACCAACAGGTGAATGTTGGATTGGTTCCATGTGAATTGTTTTTAATTAATGGCCAATCACAGCCAGCTGTGCTGGACTCTGAGGAGTCAGTCACAAGGTTTTATCCTCATTCTTGTTAAGCCTCCTGATGTATCCTTTCTCTTTCTTTAGCACAGTTTTAGTATAGCATTCTATCATATGGTATGATATATGATATGATATGATATCTGATATAATAATAAATCAGCCTTCTGAGAACATGGAGTCAGATTCCTCATCTCTCACTTCATCCTGGGGACCTCAAACTCAACAAGCTCCAAGGACCTGGCACCTGTCGAGCCCCTGAGAACATGGGGCTGTATCAGCAACTGAACCTGGAGCCACCCCTACTGACCAGACCTCCAAAATCTCTCCTCCTGACATCTGAGAGTGACGTCAAATCCCACTGGGAGCAGCCACTCCACAGCACCACAAAAGCCTCCCAAGCTCCAGCCCAAAGCCCAAAGCAGAGGATGGAGCTGCTGAGGACACACCTCAAGGGTTTGTGGGTAATGGCTTCTATGTGGCAAAATGAAATTACCATAATTGGGATTAGTAACAAGGAGGACATGTTCCCAAAAGATTGGTCATATCTGGTACACGAGCAGGGCTGCAAGGAGAGTTTTTCCATACAGAAATTCCATATATTGTAAGGGCTATTTCTTTACAACACGCTGTGGCACAATCACACTCACAATATCTACCTTACAACACTCTTCCTACAAGTATGTTTTTAAGCAAATTAATTCCATACAACAGCATTTTAGGAAAGAACAGTAGGTATGCCTGGAATAAATACTGGCACATCTATTCCTCAGTTTTACATTCTCAGCTGCACTTTTGTTTAATTAGCATTACCCAAAAGGATTGCAGCCAGTCTAACCCATCCTGTACCATACAAAAGCTGTAGGAAAATAAAATTGCAGCTTGCTTTAAATGCCTGGAATCTCCTCCCCTGACTGCAGAGCCAAATACTGAACTCCTCTGCTTTCAAACTGCTCTTCTGGATTGCAGCATGCTTGATTAAAATTTGCCTACTAGAGATTCACACACGACAGCATTTTTGCTGCCTGATGGTCCCAAAAGGTCTTTTCGAATGACTTTAGGAAGAAGAATCGCAGCTAATAGTTAAGGGTACAAAATCAACTCCTTCTGGCATCCAGAAACAGAGGAAAAACACTAAACACCCCAAAATATGTAAAGCCAGCTCCACACAGGACATCCAGGGCTACCTGGCAGATAAGGCATGGGCTGAAGGAAGATCAAGAGAGGCAAGTGAGCCTCTGGAGGGCAGGATAGGCACCAAAACAACTGGAAAGAAAATAAGTGGAAAAGAAAGGGAGCTTATCTCTAGCAAGGCAACTCTAACACGTGAGTGAACACTTGCAAACACTGACAGAGAAACTGTGTGACAAGCATTCCATGGGAACATGGAGATCTCAACCAAACGGATCCAGTGCCATTTCATTTGAGCAAGTAAGTCATCTCATGGCCCAAATACTTCCCATCCAACGCTGGCACTGCTTTTGCCTTTCAAAGGAGTGTTCCCAGCTACAATTTAGCATCGAGTTTCCAGGCTAATGAAAGTGCATCTAGGCTAGTAAAAACAGACCAAAACAAATCCTCGGCTTCAAGTCCTGTTGTGTAATGAGAAAGTTTAATTAAGGCCACACATTACAGCTGTAAACGTTCTCTTATATAATAAGGTCTAAATGAAACTGAACCTAATCAAAGTTACAATTCCTTCATTAGCAAATTACAAACAAGAGCGCGCAGCTGACACACCGGCCATGATTATCACAACTAATTGCCTCGTTGTTAGGGAGCAGCCTGAAACTGTGTTCAGATGTCCGTCTGTGGTAGCAAATTAGGGCCACATCAGGCTATTCCTGCCATCACAAGGGGCTCTTGTCGAGCGATCTGATTTACCCTGCGCCTGGCAGCACTCGGCCCAATCAAAGCCCCCTCTACAAAGGCAGCTTTGAAGCCAGCACAGCCTAGAAACCCGCTCCATATGCAGGCCGGCAGACTGCACTTCATTAGGCCTGTTGTCACATTTTCCCTCTTCTTATTCTAATGATCCTATTTTAATACACACAGGAACCTCTCCTAATTGATGTCAAGTGAGTGACTTCCACATTCATCACCGGCGCACATCAAACGCCGCTCGGGCTCGGGCGCTCGCCCCGCCGCCGCCGTGCCCGGACCCGAGGTGTGTCTTGTCTCCCAACTATGGAAAGCAGGGAAGAGAAAAAAAAAAAAATACAACTATTTCGGCATTACCTGTTTAATTGGGATTGCACGGCCGCTTCCAATGCTGTCTGTTCTGCTCTCCAGGACCTTCTTCTCTTTGTCTGGGTCACTCCCTTTCCGAGACTGCAGAGCGAAAAGAAAAGTTTGTGCTCCATTAAATGCACACAGAGGATGCTTTTTTTTTGCCTTTTTATTCTTTCAGGGCAATTAAAAAATACTTTGGCAGGTAAATATAGGCTCAAAATTGAATCTACACAAGTATACAACCATCCTAAAAATGAATAAATTTCCCATCCACCACCCATAAATTTCAACCATCCACTAGTTTGAAATGCATTTGGGTTTAAAGAGTTACAGCTTCGCTGCCTGAAGACCCACAACATCAGAGGACACGTTTCTGAAGTTTCCAACAGCAGCTCCAAAGGGGAATGAATGTGCCATCTCCTCATTAAAAAAATTTAATATAGCCATGCATACATTTAATTCACACCTGTGTGGCTCTTAGAAATGTCAGCAACTATTTAGAAATATGATTTTATAATGCTGGATTTGACCATATGGACTTCAATTTATTTTTTTTTTTTCTGCTTCAGGACGGTTAGAAAGTTGGAACTGCAAGAAAAGCTGGCGACTGGAAAAAGTTATCTGAACACAGTGTGGAAAAATTAGCATGAGGAGAATTTTACCAATGTCTAAGCCCCGAGTTGCCTTTTCCTGGCTTCCTCCAAGGCTGGAAGGAGTGAGGTCACAGCGCTCCCTTCATGACTTTATCAAGTTCTAAGGGAATGTGAAGAAGTTATTCCGATCGCAGCCCGTTATTGCGACAGAGCGCACGGGCGCGGGGATTTTGACGGATTTATTTTATTACAAAAAGAAGACCCGAGAGTCATCCTCCTTAATAACTGCGCTGACAAGTGACAACTTCACTCCATTACTTTCCAATGGGAACATTACTCACACAATATCGGAAGTGGGAAAACATTTTTGCGTGCTTTTCAACTCGGAGGTGATGTGTGAAAGGAGCCCACTGGCGGCGTCCGGCCACGCCAGAGCGGGAAGAGACGCGGAAATCGGGAGGAGAATCGGAGCGTGGATCACTAATGCCCCTTTCCCCCGTGCCACAAAGGGGTGGGAGGAAGAATAGACCCAGGAGCAGCTGCCCTCGGGCGTGAGGGGAGGGAGGACTCCGAGTGAGAGCATTTTGAGCAGCACATTCGCCCAGCGGGGATGCCGCGCTGCCGGCCCCGCTCCGCCGGGAACGGGCTCCGATGGCCAGTTACTATGGATCGGGGCAATGGAATGGCGTGCTGGGGAATGAAACAAAGAACAAATGAAAGCAAGCAAAACAAGTGGGAGGGATGAAATCCAGCGTGCAGGATAACTATTGTTCCTCGCCCTTCAAGACAGATTTCTGCCTCTGAAAGTGCCACTTCCCAAGAATACAAGGCCAAACAAAGCTTCAATGGCGCAAGGCGCCCGTAAGTGACATTGTAAAGAAACTCAGTGAAGGTGCCCAAATCCTTGGGAGGGGAGTTGTCAACTTGAATGTTTCTTTTTTATCTGACTTTTTTTAGAGAGAAAGAAGCCTGCCTCTGAAATGCAGGCTGAATATCTACGTGCTGTTTTTCATTTCTGGCTTTAAATCATCACCATGCCCTAAAAGTTACTGCAGCTGGAAATCACAGGCTGCACGTGGAAGGGAAATGTCTATGTGCAAAACACTGGTAAATGCCAAAAGTACAGAAATGTAGGGATTTCTGCTGGGCAGATTCCCTTCTAGCTGCAGATTCCCTTCCAGCTGCTCGTACTCACAGAATCCCTAACGTTTTCCAGGGGAGAATCTTCGCACGCTCCACTATTTATAAAGATAAATTGTGCAGTGAAACAGAAATCTGATCTTTTATGCTTTTGTACCTATGACACACACAATATGTCTTATATCCTAGCAGAAAAAAATCCACTCCAAACCACGCTGGAGCAACACTTCCCAGGACTTTTTCCTGATGGCACATCTACACAACAAATGGTTCTATCTAAAACTTGGTGAGCAAACCAAAAAAAAAAAAGTCTGGAAAAATTAAAGCACCTGCACAAATACCACTGGAGTCACTCACAGACTTAATCTACATAAAACTTGGCCCAAGATGTCACATCTGAGTTTGGGCACAACCAGACCCAGATCAGCAGTGCTGAGCACCCCAAAAGTAAAATACTCATCTCTAACAGTAGATACTGAGACAGAGCTCCTTTTAAGTCTGAAAAACTCCCTTGGAATTCTGTAAATATGTAAGACAGCTAACACTGCATGTGGGAAAGGTGATGCACCTTTCTATGCCAGAAATTCCCTCACCCAATGTGGGATCAGACATGGTCAGAACCAGCTTCTTGCTCAGTGAACCTCACAAATGCATTTGAAATCCTCACCTGCCCTATACAAGATTATTTGGTGGACCCTGTTATCACACTGTCCAAAACAAAGGATATAAACTCTTCTAATATTTCATCTATCTTCTCACTCAAGGGGAAAATCAGCTGCTGCAACAATAGCTTTACAACAAACATTAATACTCAATGTCAAAAAGATGAGATGCTGCATTTGATGCACTGAACACATTTAAAATTCTCATCCCTATTCCAACTCAAAAACTGTAATTAAGAAGAATCAACTATTTGCTACTTAGCCCAGTCCTCTCCCAACAAGAGAAGATCTAAAGATCACTAAACAGATCACCTGTGCTAGACAACAAGGGGTAATTTGCAATTATTAAACAGAAATATATCTGATTCTGTAAGAGATAAAGGCTTAAGTGACTGGGAAGAGAAGCACAGCAAGAAATCCAGAGCTAAACAGTAACACATTTTAATTACACTCTGTGTTCATAACCAGCATTTTCTGTGTAGTTACCTATTTATTCAATTAAATAATTCCAGGCTGTAACTTGGCCCAGAAGCTGGGTTACAGCAGAGTGGGTGTTAAGTACTTCACGACATAGATTACAGGGCAACTCATTAAACAATCTCACTACACCCACCTCAAAAGACACAACTAAATCTGCAAAGGCAAATTATTATTATTTTTCCCAGTTATCAGACTTTAAGACAACTATCAACACCCTCTCGTGTTAGTAAATATGGCTCTCACTAATTATCACTAAACAGAGCTTTAGTCTGTTTACAGCTGACTTAACATTCTTCTCAAACCTTTCCTGTGACTGTAGATGGGTCTGTTTTTCTCTCCTCCCTTTCTCAAATGTACAGCTGCTCCAAACTGAAGCATTCCCAGTTTCCCAAGTGCCAAGAGCACCTGCAGAGCCCTGGCAGCCCCTCACACACCCTTCAGCCCGGCCGTGGGTGGACGGTGATGTTTTCAAGGATGCAGCAGCATCCCAGCTCTGCTTCCCGAGCTCTGACTGCTGCTGGTTTCTGGGCTGACACTGACATCTAGTGGGGCTGGCAACTCTGGGATTCTCCCACCCAACTCCAGGTTATTCCCACCAATGAGAAGAAATCTGCACAGCTGTTATCAAACACCAGCGTCAAAGCTGAGGCACTTCTTCCCAGGGCACTCATTTTGTTGTTTTCCACCTACGCATCTGCACCCAAACACAAATGCATGACTTCCTCTCCTTCACAGGAGTGGGAGATGTGGGTTTAAATCAAAACACCTCTGTTGGGATGGACACAGGATCCCTGGGGCTCTGTGCTGTCACTCAGAGCTCCAAAACGGTGATAAAACATTCCACTTGCTGAAGGTGGAGAGCTCAGATTTCCCACAGAGCCTGAGGAAATGGTTTTCTCGGGTTTGTATGTGAGAAGTGAGCATGATATCACCTTTGGAATAAAAATATATAAATTCTCCATGTTGACAGGAAAGTTGTGGGCTCCTGAACACAACTAACATGTAGCTCCAACCCCCAAGGGAGTTACACGAGAGCCCACAGCCATTCTGAGTTTGCAGTGACATTGTGACCTGTCAAAAAGCTGCTCACAAACCCCAATTACCCCTGCAACACGACCCCAGAGCTTCCAGCAAGAGGGCTTAAACCAAGGAAACCTTCACTCAGGGCTTCACTAGCATCTCCCTAACTACTTCTGTAAAACAAACCATATTGCACCAGGCAGCTTTCTATTTGATTAATTTTGTTTAATTTGGGGGTTTTTTGGCCTCTCAATGAAGCAAAAAACAGGAGGTTTGGAAAGAAAAAAAAATTACTTTAATCTCCATCATCTTTTTTTAGCCCCGGAGAAGAAAAAAATGAACTGATTCTATATAGTAGGAAAAGTAGAATGGGGGAGTTATGGAATAGTTTGGTTTGGGAAGGAGCTTAAAGTCCATCCAGTGCCACCTCTGCCATGGCAGGGACACCTTCCACTAGCCCAGGCTGCTCCAAGCCCTGTCCAGCCTGCCCTTGGACACTTCCAGGGATCCAGGGGCAGCCCCAGCTGCTCTGGGCACCCTGTGCCAGGGCCTCAGCACCCTCCCAGGGAAGAATTTCTTCCTAACATGCAATCCAAACCTCTTCTTTTTCAGTTTAAAGCCATTCCCTCTTGCCCTGTCACTCCATGCCTTTGTAAAGCATGTGCAGTATCATGTCTAATGCACTGGACAGCATTTCTCCCAGTTATTCTGTATAAATGCAAACACTAGATACAATTCTGCAGCAAGACCTGTTCATTTGGGTTTGAAGGGTGTTCTCATGGCAGGGGTTAGGAATGAGAGGATCTTTAAGGTCCCAAATCAAACCATTCTGTGATTCCATGATTTACATAAAAGCTTTATCCAATGCCTTCCAGCTTTCCTTAAGTTTAGCTGCACACAATCTCGTGCCTAAGCCACTGGACCAACAGCTTTTTGAAACACAGCAAAGCAAAAATAAATCATTCATTCTCCCAGGAAGCACAAACACAAGAGTCTTGCTCAGCAAAGATGCAAACAGACAACACTGCGTGCCACGACCTGGGAAAAGCCAGCCTGGGATGGTGCAGGACTTACCACGAGTGCCAGAACGAGGGTCCGGACCTTCTCCCCGATCTCTGGTGAGATGTCGTTGCCAAACTGCTGCAGGGTGGTGAGGAAACGCTTCAGCTTGCTCAGCTGCCGGGCTCCACACGTGGCTGGGAGCTGCTGGTTGGTCAGTGAGGAGGAGGAGGATGAGGAAGGGCCATTGCTGAACCTCTGGGGTGGGGATGGGGCGCCGTTCAGTGTCGGGGGGGAATGGTTTATTCCATTGGGCACTGCAAAGGGGAGACAGAAGCCATGCTGAGCACCAGGTGGGCACATCCCTGCGCCCTGGTGCTGAAGTGGATCCATCCTCCAGCCAGGAGGCTGTTGCTGCTGCTGAGGGGCAGCTCAGGTGGCTCCACCTCACCCAAGGAGGGCTGGCAGAGCCTGCCCTGTGCCTGTCATCCCTCCCTGGGGATTTACAGGGAGTTTCATAAACACAGTTGTTTTTTTCCAACCTGGTCCCATCTGCAACTTTGCCTCCTGTAAGTGGTGAGCATGTTGAAACAGACTGAAGGGCTGGAAGTTTGGGAACTCAGCAAGGGATTAGGATAAATTGTTGACATCCCCGTGCTGTGGTTGTGCAATGTCAAGCCCTGTCTGATGAGCAGCTGTGCACTGGGGCCCCAGCTTGGTATAAACCCAGAATTTCAGAGTGAAAAGCACATCATTGGAAATAGAGTCATAGCTGATCCACGGGGTTTATCCTTAAAAACCCAGCCCTGAATCCCTTATGATTTAAGTGCTGACAAGGGGGCCACAAAGGTATAAAAGCCATTTCAAGTGATGGTGTTCAGAGAAGCCCTAAAACCACCTGGCAGAGCTGCCCCTTGCCTGTGGGAAGAGCAGAAACTTGTGAGAAAAGATGCCAAAATTTCTGCTGCAGCTTCACGAGGATCATACCAAATCCTGATGAACCCAGTGAGGGGTTTTTCAGAGAAGACAGGAGGTACTTGAACAGTTAAACCACTCTGGGGCATGCCAGGGTCGAAGGCTGGAAGGGCTCCACACACCTGGACCTTCGTGGTGAGCACAGGAGGGAAACTTAACCAAAGTCAGTTAAGATGAAAGGAAAGATAAGGCTCCAGAGACCAACAAAGGTGGTTCCTGCCAACCAAGGGGTGACAGCCCTCAGAGACAGATGATGAGATGAAGGTGAAGGCCAGCACTGAGAGGATGGAGGTACAAAGGCAATGTGAGCTCATGCCTTTTGTTATCAAGCAAAGCAACCTGAAAAACTCCTGTTTTTCACACACACATTCCCAAAGCAGCAAAGCAACAGAGCCATCAGGATGTACCCACAGGTACAGCTCCACAGAGTACACCAGAGCTGTGTGAAAGGCAAGGCCTTTCTGGTAATTACTCATAAAGGCCTTTATTTCACTACAAAAGGGTTACAGAGAGGGTGAAGCTGCCAGGAGAAGCTCCTCTCAAACAGCAAAGGCTGTGCAGCTCCGTGCTCTCCGGCGGCCACAACTGAGGCGCTTTCCCCCTTCTCTATTTCACTTCCTCTTATTCTTTCAGATGAAAGCCTGGGGAGAGCAACGGGCTCTATTTATACCTCAGGAGAAAGAGGGGCTGTGAGACCCCCCTGGGGCTGTGGGGGTCCCTGGGGAGAGGCTGCCAAGGAGGGAGCAGAGGATGCTGGTGGACGGGGGATGCCGTTAGACACGGCCCCCTAACCGCGCTCTGCATTTCTGGGCTCAGCCCTCCTGACCCTCTGCCAACGGCACCACCACAGGGCAGCTGGCACTTATCTGATCCTGCACATCACCAGGACCTGCTCCACCACAGACCACACAGCAGGGCTGGCATCTTGACTTCCAGGTGAGAGCACAGCGCTGCAGCAAGTGAGGAAGCGTACCCAGACCAGTGGGATTGCTGGTTTGGGGGACAGCAGGGTGATAAAATTCCTGGGAACAAAGTCATCATCTAAGGCTACTCTTAAATTCTGCCTTAGGTCCTGCACAGTCGAAGGTTTTGCTGCTTCTCCAACCCTGTGTTAGTGATCCACAGGCAGGCATGGCTTTCTTCCAACTGCTCCACCTCACCTGCCCAAGCCAGGGCAGGTCACACCCCTACTGAGTGACCAAGACCCTCTGGTGCAACTGAGAAATGAAAAAGCAAGAATGAACTTCACCATAGGTCACATCTCTCATGTGTCTTGGAAAGAGGCAATTAAGTCATCTGCAATCAGCAGATTCAGGCTTCTTGGCCCTTAACAGCGTGCCAAGCATCCACATTGGAAAAATTAATTTCTGTCACTTTGCTAATGGTCTTTTTCTGCCTGAGCAAAAGGAGAGCCATTAAAAACGCCTGAGCACATAAAGATGGGGACAATGTGTCTGGTGGGATAACCCAGTGATTAGTGCTGCTGCCAGCACATCACAGAGTGTCCTCCAGGAGGCTGGGCTGGAAATCTCCAAATCCCAGCGCCAGCATGGAACTCTGAGATAGCCCAGACACTGTCATGGACAGCACAGCAACACAGAACCAGCTAGGAAACACTCAGTGCAGGGAAAAGGGGTGAGGAGAGCATGGAAAATATGTACATGCCATGTGTGGGGGTCAGATAACTCCCTGCCCAACAAAGTAAAGCAGCTTTGCTCCGGAACAACGCTTTTAAAAAGACATTAAATGGCTTAAATGTTGGCTAAAGAAGGAAAAAAAGACCCTTTCTAGGCTGTAAGAAAAGGCTGAAGGTCCTTTCCCTCCATGGAGTCACCTTTGAGCAACACTCAGCTAGAAGAAGTGGGTGCAAGGCTGTGCTACAGCTAGGCAGGATCAGCACTGACTGTGGCTTAATAGGAAAGATTATAAAGAGAAGATGGAAAAAAGAGAATCTGGATGGACAGCAAGGAAATTTCAAGGCTGGGAAATTAAAAAAATGAAAAACTTTCTAATCTCAGCTGCAGGAATGCTGCCTGCAAAGTGAGATACAGCAGAGTGGGAATTAACTCCTCCAAAAGATAAAGAGGAAAGCCCAGCTCTTGGCTCGCTTGAAGCTGACCTGATAAAAGATTCAATTTCTTAAGGAGTTTATGGTGGAAATCAAGGCTGCACCTGCAAAGAGAAAGACTCAAGGCAGCACCAGGAGCAAAGCAAGAGCAGGCAGGGGGGCAAAGGGGGATTACACAGCCTGTTTTATGTCCTGCATGCACTACAGAACTGCAGGAAAGCCCCGGTCCCCCCTCCCGCACAGCCAGGCAGCATCACCCGCCGTGCCCTGGCTGATGGCTGGAACATCCCAGTGAGTTCTAGGAGCAGAGCCTTCCCTGCTGGCTGGAGCTGGGCCCAGGACAAGCAGCAATACCGGGCTTACGTGCAGTCGGAGTGAAGGACACGGGCCGGGGGCCGCCGGCGTTGACGGGGGGCAGCGGCGGCATGTTGGGAGGAGAGGACCTGGACTGTATCTTCACTTCCACGGGCGATCCGGGCATCACTGGCACCCTCTTCTCACCAGCAACTGTACCAAGAGAAGGTGGCAAGGCTTAGTGACAGTCACTGACACGCATTTCCCCGCCCAGCATGCCGGGAACAGTTGTGAGGGTGCAGATAAGAGCTGGGGGAAGTCATGCAAGGCTCCCACGCTGCTCTGGAGGGCCCAGAGCTGGGGACAGGCACCAGGGGTCATGTCTGTGGTGTCTGTGCTCACCATCCCGGTCTCCTGACTCCATCTCCTCACCCCTCATGCCCAAAGATGCTGTTCAAAGTGCTTCTGTTGATTTGCTTTGCCCCTATTTAAGATCTCTCTGGTACACACCTTGCTGAGCCTTTCCAGAGGAATCACAACCTCTGGGAGCCATGCAAGCAGTAACCTGGACTTGGGCTGTGCCAAAAGTGACTGGAATGGGCCTGGGGTTGTAGAGATGAGCTGATATCAGCTACTCACAGCCCCACTCCTGTGTGCAGTCTCTGGTGTCTAATCTATGACCAGCTCAAACTGCAGCTTCCCTTGCAGCCTTGAGGGATGTTCCAGCCCAGGGAAAGAGTGTGACCACACTCCCAGCTCCAGTAGCTGGGATCAGCTTCACAAGACAAAAGGGAAGAAACATCCTAATGTAACAGGGGCATGTTTCTGTTTTTTTAGGAGGGGTGTTTTGGGGTATTTTTGGTTTTTAATATGCAGACAGCTCAGCAGACAAAGCCTAAGGATCTCCAAAGCGCAGCTCCCATGGGAGCCAGTCCCAATCCAGGGCTGCTCTGTAATGCACTGCCAGCATCTCCAGTGCCCATGACCCCAAAGAAATCACCCCTCTGAGAGGATGGTCCCCACTCCCTGCCCTTCCAGCTGCCCCTCCCCTTGCTCAATTAACTCACTAACGAGATGTGAGCAGCTTGTCCCACCCAGGAACACGGCCAGGTCTCCAGCACGTCCAGCTGCCCCCAGCTCAGGCTGAGAGGGGGCCCAACCCAACTTCCACCTCTCCAGTGATGCAAGCTGGGCTTGGGACCATTACCATGTAATTTGTTATCCACAGCTCTTACCAGTATCTGTCAGCTGCAAGAAACTCAGCTTTTGAGCCCGGGCAAACAATTAAATGCTGCATTCCCATAGAGTGCTGAATAGGTGGCAAAATTCTGCACTGAAATACAACCCAAACCTGCTACTTCTCAACTTCCAACAACAAAAACGCTGCTTTTGAGAGCAGAGAAAACACAAACTGGCACCTGAGCCCTCGTGCTGCTGCCTGGGATCTGCTCTGTCAGCCCCAGCACCTGCTCTGCCACCGAGCTGCCTCATTTATTTTCCTTATGGCAAGTCATGGGGAATGCCAGCGAGGTAACAAATGAACTTTGTTATTCCCAGCATTTCTTTCTGCTGTTTGCAGGAAAGGGGAGCAGGGATGATACACACTGAAAATCCATGTTTTCCTGCCCTGTCAGTACAGGTGGAATAACTTGGGTTGGAATTGCTACAAAACCCACAGCTCAGAACATTTGTGTCTTCATTTATCTAAATCTGCTTTCAAGAAAAGGAAAAAAATCTAGGCTTTGCTTTAATGAAGTGGGGAGATATTGAAGCCATGGGAAACTACTATTAATTTTAACTTATAATAACTACATTAATCCCATATTGCAAACTACTGTACATGTGGCCCAGCTTCCATACAATTGGACCCTGATGTGCAGACCCTCCCTGTCATTCCCA
>JAYDZK010000002.1:3748127-3769852 GCA_034509185.1 Euphonia xanthogaster
GGGCTGGGCAATAACTCATGTGTAATTCTGGAGGGAAAAAGAAACATATGGGATGCACAGAGAAGGGGGAAAGGCCATCTTTAAAGCAGTCAAGATTCCTGGAGGAAGTAAGGCAAGGTGGTAAGAGGGTATTTCCAGATTCCTAAGGAGAAAGATGCCTCATGGCACTTCCCCCATGCTCCTGGGGGATGGGGATCTCAAGCTGTAACCAGGCAGGATGGAAAAGCAGGAGACAATCCCTCACAGCCCCCAGCTGAAGCCTCTGCATGCTCCAAGTTCTCTTCTGATTCTTGCAGCTCTCCCAAAGCAGGGAGCAGAGGTGAAGGCACTGCAGGCAACAGCGGGGACAGAGACACTTCTTGCAACATTCTCAAGGGCCAGAGGAAGTAGCAGCAGAACGGGGAGATGTGTACAAAACAAAGGAGCTGAAACAACGTAACTGGAATGATCATTTTTGGTGTCCTAATGGAGAATGGTAACGTGGACAGATGAGCAGGACAAGCTGGGAAGAAGTGGCCTCAGTTACCCCACATCTGCTCTCCTGTCTCTGCAGCAGCTTGTTCCCAAGCCACTGGATGTGTTGGAGATGAGAAGGGTGGCAAGGAAATCTAATTCTTTTTTAACTGAAATTAACAGATTTATACCCTAAGAGCCTACCTCCCAGATGGAGACCATAAAGGATTCCTTAAAATTTCACCTTTTAAATCCTTCATCATTTTATAGCATCATTTTATATTTTTGCAGCTGTCTCCTGGATTTCTAAGTGATTTATAAGTAACTCCTAAAGGAAAACACAAACCTGTTGGATATTCTATTCCCAGAGACACAGAGAGTTCCTATAAAAGAAGTCCTGCAGGCAGTATTTCTCTTCTTACACACCAAGCCCAGTGGGTTTCCAACTCTGTAAATAAAACTCTGAGGTGATTTCAAACTAAGCCACTGGCTGAAACAATGCAAAACACAACCAGAGAGAATGGTTGCAAAAACCATGGAATGGTTTGGGTTGAAAGGGACCCCAAGGATCATCTAATTCCAATTCCTTGCCATGGGCAGGAACACCTGCCACTAGCCCAGGCTGCTCCAAGCCTTGTCCAGCCTGGCCTTGGGCACTTCCAGGGATCCAGGGGCAGCCCCATCCCTCCTCTTGACAGAGTATACAACAGCTCTGTCCACCATCCTCATGAATGCTAATCCTTGGATTTGAGAACAAAATTCTTTCCATGTGTTCTGTGCTGCCCTGAAAGCCAACAGAGGTACCTGAGGTGCTTAAAAAGGTTTTCAAGGAAAACCTTCCCCTTGACTGACATACACACTAAAAACTAAGGCAGAAGGAGAATTAAGCAGCATCTACTACAAAGAAAAGTGGATTTTGCCTTTGAAATAGGAAGCATCTTACTGTGTGGGCCAGGCCTCTGGAAATACATAACTATAGCTACCCCCGAGAGCCTTTTCTGGAAGGGATCTTACTGAGGCAGGCACCACCTCAGACTCCTGGATGTGCAGAAGGAGAAGCACCCACACACCCAGACAAGTCTGTCACAGAATCCCAGAGTGGCTTGGATTGGAAGGAACCTCAAGGCTGATCTCATTCCAACACTCTGCCATGGGCAGGGACACTTTCCACCAGACCGGACTGCTCCAAGCCCTGTCCAACGTGGCAGACTGAAGCCACAGAAGCCCTGGATGGTGCTGAGCCTCAGAATTCTGCCCAAGGTATGCTAAGGACTACTCTGGTTAAGGTGACACTCGATACCTCTTTTTTTTTTTCTCTCTAAAGCCCAAGCTTTTGACTGCAGAGTCATCTGGAGAGTTTGCAGGAGTTCAATCCCCGGGATGATCCAACCAGAGATGGAACAATATCCGACTTTAGCTGAAGTGCTGTGTGTAAGCACTGCCTCTGAAGGCCTCTGCTCCTGTGGAGAATGCAAGTGGCAGGGCACTGCACCGCTAACGGGTTTGATTCCTGGAGGAAATCTTCAGAGGAACATCATTACGCCAAGAGAGATGTTCCAAAGGGCAAGACACCAGCCAGTCTTCCAGCCAAGATCAGAGATGGCAAATCTTGCCCCAGATCATCTTAAACTTGGAATTGCAGTTGCAAAGTTCTTTCAAGTCTGGGATAAGGATTCAGCTTCCTTCCCTTAAACAAGGTCATACTGCCTTTAAGTGTAGCACAAAGGAGATACGACATGAAACAGATTTCTGGCCTCTACTTTTAGGCATGACATCAGTCTCAGAAGAGAGACATCTTTGACTGGTGATGCAATTGCCCCTTCAGGTAATTATGACACCTGGCAAAGGCAGTAAAGAACATTATTTCACTTTTGTTAAAACAGAATCTAGGGAGCCTTGTCACAAAAGCTACCTTGCCTTGATTTTCCCAAACAGTTCTTATCACTGGCAAGAAGTTTGCTGCACAGGTGATGGCACTGGTCTAGAATTTGGTGTTTGCTGTCGACCTTTAAACTAGACTTGGGTAGGAAACCAGTGAGGCCCCCGATATTTGATGTCCTTCATCAAAAAAAGCTTCATTAACAAAAAATGCCCCCAGAGAGGGCAAGTTCCAAGGGCCTGTGGCCATGAACTGGCCAGAGACAGACTGGCAGAGGAAACCTGGAAGGGGAGAACCTCCCCCATGTGAGAACTTGTTCTTCACCAGAAGGTGCCAAGGCTCTTGGGAGGAGCAACACACCTCACTCAGCACCTGCTTTAGAAAGGGGGGCCTGAACTCCAGCATTCCCTCTGGGCTCATCAGCAAAAGCCACAGTCACAGCCTGAGGTCGTACCAGGACTCAGTAAGTCACAGCAGAGAACTCTGAAGATTAAACTGGCCCCTGCACCTTTAGGGTTCTAACCCAGTGGGAGAAGTTACTCCCTTCTGCCAAAAAGCAGGCACTATGTGGGATGAAGGTCCATAGCCAAAACAAATCCTCACGTGGGTGGCTCAGGACTGCAAAATAACCTGTGTATTATTGAGTTCAGACTGAAACCCACACCAGAATGGCTGTGGGTATCTGACATAGTTTATATCCATCAGTTTATATCCATCCCAGCTCGGGACAAGCCCAGAGATGAGCAGTTGACACTACAAAACAAAGACACTGAGGAAGGGCATTGTCAGGGAAACACAGGGGAGCATGCAATACACGTGGGTACAAGTTGTGCAAGTCAGAAAACGTTGGTATTAACCACATGTTTCTCAAAATACCATCAAGTGTAAAATTCCAGCACTCCAACCACTGGGATACACCAGCTCAGCACAGCTGAGTGAGAGTAACCACCAAAAACACAGGAAGGGGATGCTGAACCACAGCACAGCAAATCCTGCAACTGTAGTGACTGGCCTACCCAGACCTGCAGGCTGCTGGGTATCAATGAGAATGATCAAAGAAGGCTTATCTATCCAAGCAGGCTTTAAAGCCAAATTATTCTGCTTTGCTTCTTTGTTTCTTGAACTCAAGCCAATGTTAAAAAAAAATTCAAATATCACTTTTCAAACTACAGAGCGCTGGCAGCATTAATAAAATGGCAACTACCCCTCAAGCAGCAAGGAGAGCACTTGAAATGGCAGGAAACACATCAGAGATGAAAAGCAGCTTATCAGCTCCTTTCCCAAGCCCTGATTTTGTCTGTACCTGGCTGATATGTACGGCAGAAACCTGGGCAGAACACACGGAGGAGTGGCTCGGAGAGTTGGGCAGAGATTTGCAGGGTCCGATTGAGAGCTGCTGCTTCTTCTTGGTGGAAACAATCTTCTGGGCAACTGAGGGGAAACAAAACAGCCAGGCAGGTCAGGCAGGGCACACAGTGGGGGAAAACACACAGTGAACAACACACAAACCAGGGGGGGCACCACCAAAGCCTGCTCCAAAAACTCAGCGTCTTACAGGGAAGGGGAAGGGTGCTGGTTTTCCACAATGCTCCACGGGAGACTCCAGCTGGGTTCGCCACATGGAAAATGTGACTGCAGAAGTCTCATTCCACCAGGTGAGCACCAGAGAACTCAGGGAAAAAAAATGACAAAAAACAACAGCAGGAATTCTGTACCAAGTCCTCTCTGTGTTTATGACCCCACAGCACCAAAGCTCATCAGTCTCAGATGAGAGACTCATCTGAGGCTTGTTTGTCATAAAAGCTCATGGTAACAAACATTTTCCATTCTTCCTTGGGATATTCTCCTGGCAGACAGGAGATACCTGGTTTCTGCTGCCAAGGAATAAGATGGATTTCCCTTTTGTTATCAGCCATTGCACCAGGGCAATCCACTGTGGAACCCAAACCAAAGAGAACTGGAATATTAGAACTGATAAAGGGTTCATGACAGCAAATAAATACCTGGATTGGTGGTACCACACATCCCAGTGAAATTCTTTATGGAAAGAAGCTGTATCATTATTTCTAATTTTAGCTTTTATTCCTTCACAGAATCAGCACAGCTGGAAAAATGCTTTTTTTTTTTTTTTTTTTTTTTTTGCAATTTATTAAGACATTTTCTTCAGCAGCATTTATCAAATGGATACAGGGATCAGAGCCATTAACATCTCTACACACAGCTTGGCAGACCCATAATAAAAAAGATCAAACAGAACTGATGTGGAATGCAGCAACTTCCAAACCTCTCCTACAACCTTTCAATTTAAACAAGTCAAACTATTTCAGAAATTCATCTCATCACACACTGCAACTTGAGCTCATGCTGCTAATTCAGCTAAAGCCTTTGGAAAGAGCTCTTTTTATGTCATAAATACAGAAAAATAAAACCTCTTGCTACCTTTTGAGTCATAAATTAAAAAATAATCAAAATTTCAGTCTTTGGAAACAGGTACTTGTGTAGTGGCTAATCAAAAATGCCACTGACTAAATTTAGCTTCCTTGCAGGCAGCTGTCTTCATGAAGGGAAGCACTTCACAAAACTTGTGCCAAGGAATCTGCAGCCACTTACAGCACCTCCACCAAAACCAGGGACATTTGCTGGCATCTCCTTAAGAAGTCCCCCAGAAACTCCTTGGAATTAAGCCAACAGAACCCAGTCTGTCTCGTTCAGCAAACACAAAAAGACAATTATGTAAATTCCAAGATTATTTTCCCTCACTACATTATAGCACAGGCAGGGACAGTGTAAGCATAGTTTCTTCTCAAATGAATGCAATTTTAATAACAAACTGGTCTGTGGCTTATGTTTTTCATGTAAATGAATGATGGCATAACCATGATTTAGTGAGAATACATTGTATAAAGAATGGCTCATATATATGAAGAAGCAGCTTCATTAGTTACATCCCACCTCCAATAGGCCTCTTATCATCCTGAAAGGATGATATCAATTAATTTATCTTCCCCTAGCATATTGATCATAACCTTCATCAGCTAATCATGTTTAAATTAAAGGGGAATATCGTAGCACTCTGTCATTTCAGACCCATTGGGTTATTGATCTGGGGCCTGGGAAGCTATATATTAAAATATTTTAAAACACATTAGTGAGCGAAGAGAGCAAACCAAAGGTCAGATTTTAACAAGTGCACATGGATTTGTCTTCATCCTATGTGGTGCAGACCTAAATTAAGACCAAAACTGAACAAAAACCACACATGAATGAAAACTACCTCATCTGCAAGAGCTCCTGCTCTCACGTGGGAGAGATAAGTAGCCAAGGAATATATTTACCTCTTCCCTGCAATGTGGGTACAGGGGTGCTGGTACCATTGACACACAGAGCACAGTCTGGGCAAGGAAGGGGAAGGAACAGGGGAAGAAGCCCAGGACAGTCTGAACTCAGTGACTCAAACGCACGGCCTGAACATGAGCAAAGCACCAGGCTGCTCCAAGCCCTGTCCAGCCCAGCCTTGGGCACTGCCAGGGATCCAGGGCCAGCCACAGCTCCTCTGGCCAGTGCCAGGGCCTGCCCACCCTCACAGGGAGGAATTCCTTCCCAATCTCCCATCCAGCCCTGCCCTCTGGCACTGGGAGCCATTCCCTGTGTGCTGTCCCTCCATCCCTTTTCCCAAGCTCTTCTCCAGCTCTCCTGGAGCCCTTTCAGCCCTGGCAGGGGCTCTGGGCTCTCCATGGACCTTCTCCTCTCCAGGTGAGCCCCCCCAGCTCTGCCAGCCTGGCTCCAGAGCAGAGGGGCTCCAGCCCTTGGAGCATCCCTATGGCCTCCTCTGGACTCACTCCAGCCACTTCACATTGTTATGCTGGGGGCCCCAAACTGGACACAGGTGGGGTTAAAACAGACCATTCTTCACCCCAAATTTCTTAGCTCCTCGCTCCGTCAGAACAATGATGTTCTATAAAGTGAATGAAAAATTCAAGAAGGCAGAAATATTTTTGTCCCAAGCTGCTTCTGAACACAATATCTGAATTTAATACTCTCTAAAAATATTTCTAAAACAGATGAATACCAACTTAATCTATGGCAGATATAAAAAATAATCCAGAGGGTGAGAAGCATTTCAACTCTTTTTAAAAATCAGTTGAATTGTCTGTGGTTTTATTTACTCAATCTATCAGTTTGGGACAGGTTTTATGGTAATATATCAGTAGTATGAAAAGCTAAACAAAATTTATGTGCGACATCAAGAACTCTTCTGCAAATAAACAGGGATATGCCATGGATACTTAGAGTTGTAAGCAAGGAAAACTGATATTTAGCAAATATTTGGCCTTAGAGGGGGACTGACACTTATTTTTTATACATTTAAATTTAATTCCATGAGCCAGAATGACTGGGAGCTGTATTCTGCTTGAAGGCATTGATAATTAAAAGCATGTGAAATTCCTGCTCCGAGTTGGGAGGGAAAGCTCTTGGCTGCCTCTCCTTCCATGCCTGACCTAGCGCACCACAACAAAATTAACCTTCCCACCCCCTGCCACTTCCACCTCAAACGCTGCTTTTTGTTAGTCAAAACCCACTCATTCCTCAGCATCTCCTGCTCCCTGCCTGCCCACGTGGTTTTCAGGGAGTCCTGAGCAGGAGAGCTTGGAGCTGCACATCCAACTCTGCAGATCTCCATGCAACCCGTGTTTTCTGATGGATACAAGTGAGCACAACTCATACCCAAGCAAAACCCTCCTGCTCTGCACTTGGCTGAGGAGCAGAGGACTGAATTCCCTCGGGATGAGGAGCAGAGGACTGAATTCCCTCGGGATGAGGAGCAGAGGACTGAATTCCCTCGGGGATGAGGAGCAGAGGACTGAATTCCCTCGGGATGAGGAGCAGAGGACTGAATTCCCTCGGGATGAGGAGCAGGGCAGTGCCTGCAGAAGGAACTGACTCCTCTGGGTGCTCTGTTGGGGTGCTCATTCCTTTTAGGAGCTGCACTGACAGAGCTCTTGCCCTGGTTCAAAGGGCTGCTCACACATCAGCTCCTCCTGGACCTTGATGCCCTGTGAAGGCTGACCTAGAACAGAGACTGGACAGAGTTAAAGAATAAAGCAGGGATTTATTAAAAGAATTTCCTCAATGGATCCACCTTGGGCTGCACAAGAGCCCAGCCAGGCTCTTGAACCAAGATGAACCAAAATGGTCACAAAATGGACAACTGGTCACAGAGTCTCACAGATTTGTAAGTTCTGCCCCATTTGCATATTGCAGTTCATTGTCCAATTCCAGCTCCAGCCCAGGCAGTCCCATCCTTCTTGTTTTTCTCTCTTCAGCCCACGTTGTTTCTGCTCTTGGGCTGAGATTTGGATCATTTGTCCTTGGTGCCCAGCTAGAGCAGGAATTGTTTTGTCTCCCTGCTCTGTGCAGAGAGCTCACCATCCCATAATAGGCTCAGACCCACAAACTAAAGCAGCCCAGAATGTGAAAAATAGAAAAGCTCAAACCTGAGGCATCAACCTCATCAGCACAGGTCCATCCAAGGACAAGGATGAGAAAGGCAGAGACCTCAGGGAAAATCCCTCCTCCCCAGGAGGAGTTCAAGGCACAAGGTGAGAGTTGCTCCAGCCCCACATCTCGGAAAACTGAGAACACTCTGCAGCACCCCAGAGATGAGCTGAGGGAAACCTCACCTAGGCTGAGACCAGACCTCTCCCTGCTTCTAAGATGGATCCTGGAAAACACCCAAAGGTACCAGCAGTCTGATCACTTTTCATTCCCGAAAGGCAGGGAATACAGCTCTTCCTGTGCTCTTTTCTATGCATTTAAATTGCTCAACCAAGGAAAGCTTGGAATATTAAAAGGGAAGACTCCAGGCATACAAGACCCCTAACATCTGGTGCCATTTCTCTTCTTAGTGATCACAGTACAGGGGTGCTGCATATTTTAGGAGATGCAAACACTCTTCTCCAATTACCACTAATTTAAATCAAAACTGGTTTCTCATAAAAGCCTGTGTAAGACCATCCATCTCCTCTGCACGTCCAAGAAGGAGTAAACAGCAGGTTCAGTCAAAACCTGCCACTTGTGCAAAAGATGGGAATGCAGGAAATTTTCCTTCACCAATGCAGGAAATTTTCCTTCACCAGGACAGACAGAAAATGGCCTTCAGTTGAAGCTGGAATGCTGACAGCTGAGTGAAAAACATCGGCAGGGATAAACATTTGTTTAAATAAATACCTGTTTTAACTACTTGGGGGGGAAAATGCAAAATTGGGATTTTTGTGTGAGCAAGTATTTGCTTTTACCCTAAAAAACACAAGTGGAAGATGTTAAGATATATAGCAGCTTACATTTTCACAGCAGCTGCCTTTTAGCTTAATACTCCATGTTTACAGGATAAGTAAGGGTTCAATAAAAGGAAATTTATTCCACAGTTACATATTGCAGGAGAGGCAGTAATAACTACCAGAGCAAGCCTTAACCACAAATGCTTCCAAATGGGAAACATTAATGTAAGTAGCCACTATTAAAGGCCATTGTGCCTGTTATTTTAAATTCAATCAATTTTCTAGGCTAAACAACCCTTATATTCTTCTGTTTAAAAGGAGAGCTTGGCACCCCACGTGTCAGGTGTAATAGAGAAATGAGTGCTGCACAATTCTAAAGCTGGAATTTGGAAATGGCAATTCATCCAGCTAATTCCTGGCCACGTGCAGCCAGAAATGGCTGAAGTCACTTTGCCCTGAAGAAGTGGTGCCACTGTGAAGCCACACCAGGGAAAGGAGCTCCTGCTCTGCACTGAGCACAGACCCCCTCCATGCTCTGACAGCCTGTGGTGGGACTTGTTGGGAGAAACCTCAATGACCAAAAAAGAAGAGCCAAATTGACCAAAAGTATATAAATCTGTAGTGCAAGGCCCCAAAAGCATTAGGAAGTATTACAGGACAAAGTGCTTGGTTAACAAATCTTTGCTTCTTAAACCTTGTCTTACAAGATATGAAAATGCAGCAGTAAATCAGGCTCAGTATTAAATATCTTTCACCAATGCCAACACATATTTTTTTTCCTCCACAGGTAACTCTAATTAACACTGCACATCACTTATTCCCAATTTCCATGCAAATCACTGCCTTCCAAGCCTAGGTAAGCAAATATGCCAATAAATCCACTAGAAACAATCTGGCATCTGAAGCAATTTAAAAAATAAGCCTGTGTTTTCCTCACTGCTTGAACTGTGCTGCAAGTAGAAGCACACAACTCGAGGATTTAGGGGGAATGTTGTGCCAGACACACAGGTAAAGTCTCCTGCACATGGATTTATCTCACCAGTACCTCCTGGAGCTCTGCTGACCTTTCCATGAGGGCAGAATAAAATCATAAATCCTGTTATATCCCACAAAGAGTTGTGATTTTAAATGCAAAGATTAAAAAATGTTGAAACAAGAAAAAAAAAAGTCCAACCTAAAAGACTCAAAGAAAATGTTGTCAAATGGATGTGTTTTGTAAAAAGTCCATAAAGGAAACAAGTGAGTTGTTAATTAACCTTCAAGAATGACATTCTTAAGGATAATATCACTGTATGTATTTAATTCTATGTCAAAACGTAAAACTGCTTTTTAATCATATCAAAACATAAGTCTAAGTAACAGAACATTATATGATGCTTCAGGATTTTACCACCTTAGTGAGTCATTTCCTACTCCCATTTGGAAGCAGCTTTATGAAAAGGCCACTTTGGGGCCCACACCACCAAATGACTGCTTTCCTAGAGAACATTTCTGCTTTCTGAAGAGTCATGCACACCCAATGAGCTCACTAATAGAGCACAGAGAAGGACACACAGTGACAGAAAGCTGCTGGTTGTGGTAGTGCACCTCAGATGCAATCAACCCTCTAGAAAGAAATCAACTCATCACATTTACTAAATCAAATTCAACTTAACTCGTGCCTCATCCAGACGGTTCTATTAACTCAACTTCAAGAAAAAGCTCACCAAAAAACCAGACTAATCAATGGTTTTCTTTTTTCAACTGCCAAAATGACACAAAATTGTTACCTAGCAACTCAAAGTCTGAAGTCAGGGGTGTAAGCACACCATGAGATCACACAGCTATATCCAGACAGGGCACAGCTGGCTCCAAAACAAGGACCACGACTGCTGGGGTATCTAAGAAAAAAGTTACAGTCACCAAATACTTTGAACAAATATCACTTTTTTCACATTAAATATTCAGAGATATTATTCCTCAAGATGTGAGTATTCTCCTCAGAGAAGAGCAATCAGGTTTACTACAGCACACCAAAAAAAGGTGCATAAACACACCACTGCTTCTGAAGCACAACTTATCTATGCTGTTCACCAAACTCAAGCCAGAGAATGTTCTTGTACTTCCAAGAAAAACCTCCCTCAAAACAAACCTCCAAGCCCCTAAGTAAGATTAAATAAACCACCTCAGCCCAGGAGCTCGTTGCCCACTAAGCCATCATATTCCAGCTCTCAGGCACACAGAGGCCTGCTGGAAAAAGAGTTAAGCTTTGTGTTACCAACACCACAGTGCAGGTGGAATAAATCCTGTTCCCAAAACACCCTCCAGGAATCCAGCAGCAGATAGGAAGTCATCTCCTCCACCACTACAAGCTAAAAATCCTCTGGGTGTGTGGGTTTATGCACATCCAGCTGTCACAAAAGCAGTTCCCTGCCAGAGCAGAAGCATCATGGAGCATTTCACATAAATCTCCCAAAACATATAAGCCCCCCCTTTGCACTTTAATCATTTGCTAACAGTTACAATAAGATTGTATTAAAAATTTAAACTGCCCTACTTAATGCAATTTACCTTCAAAGGTCCATTTCCAGAGAATGAAGTCGAATGATATAAATGTCGAACACTTGATCAGATTTATGGTGCCCGAGAATATTTCTCTTGATACAAATCTGACGAGTGAAGGCTAATGGCTTTAGTTTTATTACTTTTTAAGCACTTAATGGGAAAATTTAGACATTTTCACAAGACTAAGCTCCAGCAAGAATGGTGCATTTAGAGGATGACAGCAGAGGAGAGAGCTGTGTGCTCTGGTTAAACAGTGGCATTATTAAGCGAGAGATTAACGCCACCTATTTATCCTGATAATTTGTCACACAACAGTTAGGCCTGAGTGTCTCTGCTGAACAGGGCAGAGACAGCAGCAGGAAGTGCTGACTCCACAGCCAAGTTCCCAGATGGAACTGTGGCCAAACTCCCAGGGAAAGCCAACTGAAGTCACAGTGGGATTGTAAAAGCTGAGTGATACTGCCAGGGGGGCAGATCAGCCAGGGCCTGCGTGTGATCAGCAAACAGCCCTTCCATTCTTTAGGGAATCCCACCTTTCCACCCAGCCACATTCTCCATAAATGCTACACAGCAATAGTTTCACTATTCCAAAACCACTTTTTTTTTTCCCCATTTAATTTTTTTTTAACTGAAAGACAGCTGGGAGTCCTCAGATTTCAATTAATGTCGAGGTACTTGGCCAATCAATCACCAAGAGCTATAAATTCCCCTCAACTTCTCATTAGTTACACTATTGCACAGCTTAAATCTAAACATACCTTTCCAGGAGACTGTAAATTACCAGGCCTAAGACACAAGTGAGTGCATCAGGCATCAGGAAGGGCATAAATGATGGGAGTGAGGCGATTGTGGGTGCGCTCAACTCCGGCTGATTTACTCCTCACCAGGGCTTTTTTCACACCCAAGGAGCAGCAGCAGAAGTGCCACCAGCAGCACTCCATCTCCTGCAGTTTGCATATCTGACTTGAGACCAGTAATGACCTGTCTTTAATAACATTAACAAGTTTTATGCCCCAAATCCAATTTTCTATGTAAAAAAATATTTCTTCAGCATCTGCCAATAACGTTCTTTCATTAAGTGCAGACAGAGCTTGAAGAAAAACAAACCTCTGCCTTAATTTAAAATTGGTTCTGTGGCTCTGAAAGCCACCTTCAGCCTTTTCAAAGTTGAGACAGTGCAGAAGTTACCTGACACAAAAGGATCTTGTGCTGAAACTAAAAGGAACAAACATTCACACATTTATTAACAAAACTATGCAATTTTTAGTCACGTACCAGCTTTACAACAATTCTTGAACTAAAGGTGGTAAGGCAGCCCTCCACAGAGGCTGTGGAGGGAATGCACTTGTCACAGATGACAAATATGTTCCAAAAAATGTCTTCTATCAGAGTTAGAATTTATTCAAAAATTTAATTTGAAGTTTAGAAAGTTGCAGGAAATAATGAAGTGAAGTCACAAGTGGAGACTGTCAGGGATCACAGGACCCTTTAGGCTGGAAAAGCCCTCTAAAATCAAGTCCAAGCATTACCCCAGAACTGCCAAGGCCACTACTAACCACATCTCCAAGTGCCACAGCAGGAAGAGTCCCCCAGTTTCCCAAACCCTTTAATAAAACATGTTGAGCCCCTGTGGTCACATTTGATATTTGGGATCATTTTCATAACTGAGGCAGCCCACGCAGTCCCATCCATCTGCTAACTAATTTTCCTTCCTGAACTGAGCTTAGCTCCTAACCAAAATGCAGCATGCACTGCTGAAACAAGTCCACAGGGATCCCAGACTGGTACCCCTGCAAAGACCAAGCTAAAGAAATAACCAAAATCTACAGAGAGAGGCTGCCCAAAAACAGCTCTGTGTGCTCCAGATTCATCTCTTGAGTTGCACAAAACGATGTTGTGCTGGATTCTCTCTTTCCCACAAAGTATTGACCAGATCCTGCAGCAAGCATGACCTGAACCTTGCTGTGTCTGGCTCACACGGAACTCCAGTACAGAGGAAAGGAAGAGTAAAAGAGAAGGAAGAGTAGAAAGGAAAGATGCAGAGAACAGGAGCCTCGATGTTTAAAACTTTCTAACAACAGAAACTGAAATGAAAGGAGGAGCTTACAGATAAAGTTGCACTGACATTTGACCAAAATCACACAACACCATCAGTGCAAATGCTTTTCTTCTAGAGGGAGAGGCAGGAGCTCCAGCTCTGGTGGGCACAAGTTGCCTTGTGCAGCACCACCTCATCAGCCCTAACCCTCAATTTCCAAGTTCATTATACACAATTAAAGATTCTGTACTTTATAGAGGAGGAAAAACGCATCTCCGAAGAAGCGCGGCAGCAGCAGCGCTGGAAGTTCGCTGGTGCAGGAATTCCGAGGGGAATGCCAGCACTGTGCCCTGCTCCACACTGCACCCCCCGCACCCAGGGAGGCTTTTAAAGGCTGAATACACGCTGCTAATCCCGGCCGAGCAAGCAGCTCAATGGGATTTGCATATGCATACGGATTAGCCGAAAGGCAGCGATTTGCAATGCATTCGGAAATGGCTTTTGAGGAACCAGCTATGCTAATAATCAACTTTGATGTTGAAAATGTGTTTGTTACACAACAGAGAAGGTTACAAAAGGATTATGTTTATTACACCAGTTTTAAACGTTTGATAGCTCAGACAAAAGCATCTCTTCATTATAAGGGGGCAAGTGGGATCTTCTCTTTAATAAACGCTGCTAAACACATCCAGAACAGAATGAAGTTACAGAAAGGGCATTCTGCCTTCCCTTTCCGTCTTCAGACAACACAGCTCGTGGGTTAGCTCTTAATCTTCCATTCATCAATATTAAGCCAGCATAATTTTTATTTTTTTTTGCGAGCAAATTTAAAGAGAAATCCACAAAGGACAGTGAAAACCACTGGCCAAGGAAGACATATTGAAGATAACTAAACAAAAAACTGAAAAACCAAGCTTTAGATATTTCATGTAGCCCTCTGTGTGTGAAGGCTTGCTGGAGAAGCTGTAGAAAACAAAGTGGCAGATGAGGTGTACGAGCTTTAAGATTTGTCAATAAAAAAATTCAGAAGAAAATGTCAGATGAAATGATCAAACCATAATGGTAGAAGTGTACCGAAGAGCACAGCAGTAGGAAGAGAGGCAAAGATATGCTGGGCAAGGCAGAGCATCCCCCAAAACGCAGCAAACGAGGCACGGTGTACACAGAACGCTCAGAAATAAAGCAGACACGAGGAAGAAAAAGGTTCTGGCTGTGATAAAGCAAATAGAAACTGGCACTTTGAGGAGGTCATGCTCTGCTGAAGCCCTTCCTGGCCCTCACTAACCTTGTGGTCACTTCCTCTGCAGCAGCCAAAGCATCCTCACTCTAACAGGTATCACCAGCAGTATTTCATTTTATTTGTTTTTAAAGCCTCCCCTCTGGACACAGCCCGTGACTGGGCCCTGCCAGCAGCTCTTCTGGGCTGTCAGTTTGCTGTTCAGCTCACTTGGCTCAAAAGGAATGGCAGAAATTGTCACCGCTGCTTTCAGCTGCGCCAGGAACTGCAGCATGACAACATTTACTTATGGCTTATTTCTGTTCTGCCTTTCCTGCTGTCTGAGAAAAGCAGGGGTTTGAAAAACAAGGAATTTTCAAACTTCCTCCTTCCAGAATTTTTGGCTTTTGTTTCTAAGGGAAGACAATTCCTACTTGCTTGCCAGACACTCCACAAATGTGTTTATAACACTTTATCAGCCAAGCACAACACACACGAGTCTGTCAAACACACTGATTCTGCCTCTTACTCTCATCTCCACTGTAAAATAAAAAAAAGGCAATTTACCCCCAAACAACCACCTTGTTTCCTGCCCCAGGATTTTAATTAGATTTTTCATTACAAAATATCACTTTACTGGACTAATTCTGAATCTCCACTACTGAAAACCAGAATTCTTTTGCATTTTGAAGAGATGCTGATCAACATTCTTGCTGCCATTTAATGAAGAATTAATCAACGTTGAACTAGGTCTTGCATTTATTGTGCTCTCCAAAAAATTTAACAGCTGTCACCTATTGCACAGAACCAGCAGCTCTGCTCTAGGTTTTGAGTAACCTGACTTACTGCACACACTTCAAATTAAGACTTAAAGGAAGTGCCATGAAAGAACCACTATAAAATTAAAAGTCACATAAAAAGTTCTGCAAGACATTACGGTTTTCCACGAGTCACCTACTGAATGACACATCAGAGCTAAAATCAAAACCTCCCTGGAACTTTTACTGGCATTACATCATTCAGTTCCTCTGTGCTCATCGTAGCACTTTTTAAATTCCATACCCTGGACTACAGCTCCTCATCCCATTATTTGATTCCAAGCATGAGAAAATGGATGCAGACAAGTCACTGGAAGACCTCTTTTCTTTCCTTCACACATTTGTGGATCCAGGTGCAGTGTTGAAAAACCTGATAGAGCAGTACCAGTCTCAGAATCCCCAAAGTCTTCAAAATTGCTGCAATTTTCCCCCAAAAACTGGCTAAAAAGGTGAAGTCTGTGTCTACCAAACAGCATGGCAGCAATACTGGACAGCACCAAGCACGAGGGGAACTGCACAGAGACCCCTTAAGTTCTCAGGGACAACAGAAAAAGACTTTTGAACAGTAATGTGTAAAATGTGAAATTTGGTAATCAGTCAGAAAATATAAATCCAAGGGTTTGGATCCATTTTCCAGCCCAATCCTACTGATGCCAAACTGCTCCCCAGCATGAAGGCTTCTTCACACCTGTCTCACCGGGCACTGCTCAATTCGCACAGCTCATTTCAAGCCTGTGTTATATAAAATTCGGATATTGGTGAATATCTGGGTATTGGTTAATATCTGGGTATTGGTGAATATCTGGGGATTGGTGAATATCTGGGGATTGGTGAATATCTGGGTATTGGTTAATATCTGGGTATTGGTTAATATCTGGGGATTGGTGAATATCTGGGTATTGGTTAATATCTGGGTATTGGTGAATATCTGGGTATTGGTTAATATCTGGGTATTGGTTAATATCTGGGGATTGGTGAATATCTGGGGATTGGTGAATATCCTGCTAGTTCACACTGGGCATTCCTACAACAACACGCAGTCTGTTTTATGGCACCAGAACTTGTCATCGGCGGGAATGGGGCTGAGGGATTACCTGGAAACCAGAAGAAACGTCTGTGCAAACAAAAACAGCCACCCAAAACCCCCAAAGAACGGTGGAGTGAAATGCTTGTTTCCAAATGAAATCTTCTCATTTATTACTGGCATGTAAGAGTTACAGGCAGGCAGGAAGGATAAATAAGTGTAAAGGCAAAGCATGAGCAAGGGTGAAGCTGAAGCAAGTTCAGAATAAAACACAAACAGAAACACCTTCACAAGACGAGGATAACCAGATTTTTACGTTTCTCTGTTTTTCTTCCCAGCCGACTTTGGCGGCCGGAGCGTTTGAATGTCCCGGCGCGGAGGCACAAAGCCCCGCGGGGCCGCCGCCATCACGGGCCCCTCACGGGCCCCTCACGGGCCCCTCACGCCGCGGCTCCGGCGCCCCCTGGCGGCCGCTCCCGCCGCGCTCCGTTCTTCCCGTGTCTTAATAAAATCAAAACGCTAATTTTACGTTAAAACAAACGCCTAAAAACGAACTTAAAACTGAAACGACTTAAAATGAACGGTGGATTAAAATGAACGCAGCTTGAGGGTTTGCTGCTCCAGGCTAAGCCATGATACCGAAGAAAAGAAATTGACTCCCTCATGTCACTTTCTCATTAGAAAAACCCGAAACGAACAAACCAGGAAGATACAAATATCTAACCAGCCAAACCATCGATTTCCCAGCGGTTGTGAAGCATGGAAGAGCCAGCAGGCTGATCCAGGCCACGTGTGACCATCCTGCAGCTCATCACTGCAGGTGCCGCATTCCCGGAGGCCTCAGCCCAACTCCAAGGAAATCCAAGGAATTCCAAGGAAATCCAAGGAAACCCAAGGAATTCCCGAGCTGAAGGAACCGCTGCCTCATCCTGCCCTGCACTGGGTCCCCGCCAGCCCAGCTCCATAAGCAGAGAATCCCTCAGGCCACATCCAGTGCCAAAGTGAAGGTTGATCTTCCCAAAACAGCTGTCGGGATGGGTCCCATTTCCTTCCTTTTTATTTACTTCCCATTAGGCTGATTAATATTTCCTAATGAAAACACATCTCTAAAAGCTGACTTGATAATGCTGATGGCAAGCGACAGCCCTTCCCCTCGATGCGGCTGCAGCAGGATTAATTTGTCATCTCCCAGCTCTTAACAGAGAAATGGTGCTTTGAAATTCTCCTTTTAAGACAACTTTGTTCAACACCATGCGGGAAATACTATTTGGATCTGGAAATAAAATACTCCTGGTAGATTTTTTACACAGAGTGGACACGTTCCTTAATAAAAGACTATAGTTAATTTGCAAATCAAGCATCCAAAAATACTGACAGCACCAGAGCAAAGTGCAAATTGTGAGGCAGCAGTGGCCTCTGCCACCACATACCTTCAACTCCTGCCTCAATACTCACAAGGTTGTTGTTATTTTGGGCAATATTAGATCAAAATCTGGGTGTTACAGCCATCTAGATGAGGTAAAACCCCCTTGGTTGAATTGCTAAGCTACAGAGACAGATTTAACTCTGAACCCAAGTTAGACTCAAATCCTTTTGTTTTGCATCTTGTGATAGTAAAATTTTATCCTCTAAACATTTGAACATTTGCTCCCTTGTGGTGTCAGAGACTCGCATGGCCCACGGCTAAATGGGTCAGGGAAAATCCGAACATAAAGCAAGGCAAGATGTGTGGTTATGAATACACCATGAAGAGAAATAAAAGCAATTCTCATGCATTAATGGTACATCAAGCTAATTCAAGAAGGCTAAAACCATTAAAAAGGCATCCTGGGGCAGTACACAGTCATTACAATACTGTGCTGACAAGAAGTATTAAAATAATCATTTTCAATGTCATTGATAGAATCTGTTCCGATAAGCAGCGGGGAAAAATCTCTAATTTTTAATTGGGAATAGGAAGCAAAATGGAGCTTATTAGCATTTATCTAATTCTTCAAATGCAATTTTGTTGTACTATTTAAAACACCAAAAAATAAGAAAGGATTTATTATCCTCCATCATTGGGCTAAAACTAAAGCCTTGAAACATGGAACTCCTAAAGCCCTGAAAACATGGAACTCCTTTTTTATTTCAGCCTGAAATTCAGGCTTTAACTCCCACCAGTATGAGAGATGAAACCTCAGTGGAACATGGCTGAAGGTTAAAAAACATTCTCTAAAACAGCAGAATGTGAAGAAGGATTTTGGCTTTCACTTTACTCAGCTTTCCTCTCACAAAATAGGAACCAATGGACTTGATGATCTTAAGAGTCTTTTCCAGCCCAAGTGATTCTATGATTCCATCTCTTACTATCAACAGTGAGCTTAGCAGCTGTAATGAAGCGTTGGAAACGAGGTATTTGGATTTAACTGGAGAATAAAGTAGCATTTTCATAATAACAATAATCATTCAAGTTAAATTATTTTACCACTCAGCTGTGGAGAAAATGGGAAATGAGTTATCACAGAAGAATCGTAACAGATGACCACTAAGTTCAGTAGCTGCTTGCAGGGGACAAATTAGAAATTTAATTTCTAAAGTGTGTGCAATGAAGGAGTAAAAAGCTCTTCAATGCCATTTCCAATTTCTTCCTCCAAAAGGTAGGTCTACATCACAGCAAGGCACAACACAAAAACAAGAAAAGAGATTTTAAAATAAGCTTGCAAACAAAGCAGCCCAAACCAGGAATTGGTGTCAAAACCCACCAAGTGTGTGTGGAAGAAAAGTCTGTGGGCTGGAACACCCTCAGGTGAATTTTATTTATTTTTTTATCAGAGAATCCCAGAATGGTTTGGGTTGGAAGGGACCCTAAAGCTCATCTTGTTCCACCCCCTGCCAGGGCAGGGACACCTTCCACTACCCCACTAATGTGAACCCTCTGAAGAAGCCACAAAAAACCATTAAAGCTATGCTGAACCTGAACACCCCAGAGCAGCACAAACCAAGGGACAATTAATCAAGTGCTCCCTCTTAACAGCTTGCACTGCTCATTCACACCCCCACATTTAATGGGGTTAAGAAGTTGCTTTGTTTCCTGCTGAAATAAACAGCAAAAATTATCAGGAATTGGATCCGGTCCCAGACGTGCCTGGCAAGTGTAACCCATTCACACAGAAGCATTTCTAATCCTATTAGCTGGCAAATATTAAAGAATTGGTTGGCTGCCACGGGGGCAAAACAACACCCTGATATTTCTTAAAACACATGAGCCCTGTCAATTCTTTCTTACAACCAAAGAGAGACAAATGAGCCCCCTGAAAGTTTAGAAGTTTATCACACAAGCTTTGTGCCAAGAGACTTCTCTCCAAATCTCTGAGAAAAGGGAAAAAAAAAACCAAGAAGGAGGCTGCAGACAGAGCCACAAACACCAGGGCTTGGAATATATAATTAACAATCTAACTATAGCCAGCACTCCAAAATAAATGTGCTAAACAAAACCCCCTAATGGCTCTTTGAAACTTCCTAATCAATATAGAAAATCTAGGCAGTCAAAACAGTAATTTTTGCAACTAGTTCAACAGAAAACAGGGAGCAAAACAAGAAGATGCAGTTTCAAATGCTCTTCTCTGAAATCTGACCAACAGCATGGGTAAAAAATGGGTGCGCGCCAGTATTTTCCACATAAAATGGACAAATGTTTTGCCTCTTTTTTCCCCTTGTAAAAATTACAACTTTTTTTTTCTCCAATGTAAACATTAGAATGTATCACCTTTTTATTCCATGTAAAAAAATGGTATTTTTGCCTTTTTTTAAAATTATTTTGAAGTGTCTTTTCACACCCCACTGCAAGGTGCTGATGTGACAGTGCCTCATGTTAGCACAGGCAGAGCAGGATTTTGCAATGAGAAGCTGGCAACAAAAGCCCCCAGAAGTAAGGGGCTCTGAGAAGCATTAAAACTTAATTAATTAAGGTTTTTAGACACAGAAAACTGCTGTGATGAGGGGCTGACACATTCAACCACAAGAGGGGCCTGGCAAGAAGAGAAGCCAGCCAAGCCCCAGGACACTTGATTGAAATTCCACTAGAGGGGGCACAGATCCCATCTCATACAACTCCAGGATCATGGAATTATAGAACATCCTGATGTGGGAGGGGACCCACATGGATCAAAAACCCCTACACAAGACTCTCAGAGAGTCCCAGAACGGTTTGGGTTGGAAAGGAGCTTAAAGCTCACCCTGTCCCACCCCTGCCATGGGCAGGGACATTCCCACTGTCCCAGGGTGCTCCAAGCCCTGTCCAGCCTGGCCTTGGGCACTTGCAGGGATCCAGGGGCAGCCACAGCTTCCTCGGGCACCCTGTGCTGGGCCTTCCCACCCTCACAAGGAACAATTCCTTCCCAACATCCAAACTAGCTCTCAATTTTTAACACCCCATGAACATTATGGTGCTCAAATGTAGCATTTTCAGCTACTCTGCACAAACAGCCCCTGAGCCTCTCCACCAGCACTAAAACCAAAGCAAGGAAAACTTTGCTACAATAATGCAAGCACCAAAGAAAACTGAAAATTAAATAAGGACTAAAAATAGCTTAAGATGCTTAAGACTAAAGGTGCTGGTGGAGAACACATCAGTGCACATACGATGCGTTACGGAGTCATCCTAGAAAGCTAAGGAGCCGTCTTAGAAAACACAACAAAAATGCCCAAAAATCAGCGTTTTCTTGAACTGAGCAGGCAAATATCTGAGCTATGCCAATGGGTCATGACTCAGAAAGGACAGCTAGAGGGTGGGGTGATGTGCTGGGTGCAAAAGGGCAGCTGTACCGTCATGGAAGACTCTCTCCACGTTGAGCCCGTAGGTGGCGCAGGTCTCGTAGTAAGTGCATCTCTTGAGGTCACTGGACAACTTCCTGGCTCTGGCATCGTCGATGACGCGGGGGTTGGTGGAGCTGATGGCATCTGCAGAGCCACAGGGGGAAAACACCCATTAATGGTCACTTGGGAACACCAGATGGGGACTCACAGAGTCACAGGAGCGGCGTGGAAGCTGGGAAAGACCTCTGAGTTCACCGAGCGTGTGGCAACCCAGTCACCACTGACCCTCAAGTGCCACATCCACGTGGCTTTCAAGCACTTCCAGGGATGGTTCCAATGCTTGACAACCCTTTCCATGAGGAAATTTTCCCCAATATCCAACCTGAACCTCCCCTGCTGCAACTTCAGGCCAGCTCCTCTCATATTGACCAATACCAAGCAGTAAATTTAAATACAAACCATGAAACAGGGTGTACATCACTCTAATTTACATTTCCTTATTAAAATTACCAGTAGAATGATTCTAAAAGGCAGGGGGGAAACCTCCAAGGCTTTTTGCTTTCCTTAAATACATATATTGAGCTCAGTTGTTGCAAAAAAAAAAAAAATAAATAAATACACAATCACATGAAAGAGCATGAGCTCTGATGTAAAATATAGTTAGGGAAACAAGTGGGT
>JAYDZK010000002.1:3769952-3782264 GCA_034509185.1 Euphonia xanthogaster
TGTAAAATATAGTTAAGGAAACAAGTGGGTGATTAGTACAAACATGTCAAATGGTTTTTACATCTCTGTAAGTATCAGTGACTATAGAGTGTGAAATATGAAACATTATTTCATTAAACAGTGTTTTAAGTATTATTAAGTATATTAAAGAAGTAGAACTGAATTGTAAATTACTTTCTCAAACTGCCCTAAAGGCATCCAGAGATGTTGTGGGAACATACTGCAAAGCTGATAAAAATTGTATTTTTCTAAACAATCATAATTGGTAATTCTCTCCGAGAGTTTCTTCTCATGAAAGCTGAAAATCAGAAATTTCAGTTTCTAGAGCTTATCCAGAGGAGCTGAAAAAACCTTACACCAGAACAGACGAAGGAGAAGCTTCCCCCTTGCTACTCCATCATAGTGATGAACTCTGTATACAAAGGTGACTGTATTTGAAGTGATGATTTTATTACCAGATCCTGAAAAGGAAGGTTTTTTCCCAGGAGTATTGTGTTACTCTTCTGCCCCATCCCTGGAAGTGTTCCAGGCCAGGTTGGATGGGGCTTGGAACAACCTGGCCTAGTGAGTGGGGGTGTCCCTGCCCATGGCACAGGGTGGCATTGGATGACTTTCAGGGTCCCTTTCAGCCCAAACCATTCTGGGATTCTACAACAGGCACTGATTTCAGCATTTACAGCTGCCCACAAAGCCTTCCTTAAAATCTGCAACCGCCCACAGCAGCAAAACAGATTTGTTCTTTGGGAAAAAAGCATCACCTGAAGCTAAACTTGGAATCAGTGCCTCTTGCAATACTGTGTGTGAGGCTCTGCCCGGGGCACGACAGGACCAGACCTCAACTGCTGCTGTCATTACCTCCTCATCAGATCCAATTAACAAAAATAAAGCAGCAATTAGGAAAAGCGGGAGCCCGTTATTAATCAGCAGAGGGCGCTGGTAACCTGTACCCAGAGAGGAACTGAGAGGGTTCAGTTCCAGGACACCACAGCTCCCCAGAGTTTGCCTCCTTGCCCCGAGGTGGGTCAGGCTGGGGCACTGAGCTGGCTTTGGAAGCCAGGGGAGAACATCTGGAAGTGTTAATGTTGTGGGAAAGATTTCATTTCACATTTCAGGAATACCTGACACAACCAAGAAGCCCAGGTTGGACAGGGCTTGGAGCAACCAGGGCTAGTCAAAGATGCCCATGCCCATGGCACGGGGTTGGAATTAAATGAGCTTTAAGGTGCTCTCCATTCCAAACCATTCTGGGATTCTGTGATATGAAAGGTAGATTGCAAATGTGTATTTTAACAAGTGTATTTATGTATTTCACATATTTTATTTCACTATCGAGCACAGACAAAAAGCTGTGTTTTTTCTTGATGTTTATTCCTAGAACTTCCATCTTTTCAAAAAATCCCCTTTGCATCAGTGCTGCAACAGAAAATGAACTTTTCTTTTTCTGGAAGTAACAGGGAGATGGAAAACCATACCCCAGAAGAGGGTCAGAAGGGCACAAAAAAAAAAAATGTTGGAGAAATGTTTCCCCTTCACCTTTTCAACTCCAGCTTCAAGCCCAAAACGTGGCCCTTCAAAGCAGCTCCCTTCTGCTTTTCGGTGGAGTTTCTGCTGTCCTAAGACTTTTTCTGTTCCTACTTCCCCTTTTCCTTCTTATCATCTGTTTCCTCCCTCCAGCTGGGCTGCGATTCCTCCTTCCCTCCTGCCCACATATCCCCTCTGTGCTGTCACCCCTGGGCAGGAGGCAGGGGAAGGCCAACTGCTTCCTGACCGCATGGCTGAAAAAACACCAAAAAGCTTCAACACCACCAAACCCACTGGGACACACTAACAAGGATGCCCAAAATTGAACCAAGAACAATTCACAACACCTGTCTTCTGCTTCTAACACACAACAGCAACCTGGTGATGCTCTTGGAAAGAGATGCCTCAGTGGGAAGGAGCTCAAAAGGAGTGAGGAGCAGGTGGGGGGGCTCAGCCTGGAGAAAAGGAGGCCCAGGGGGGACCTTCTGGCTCTGCACAACTCCCTGCCAGGAGGGTGCAGCCAGGTGGGCTCTGTACCCAAGGAACAAGGGACAGGACAAGGAGAAATGGCCTCAAATTGTGCCCAAAGGGTTGTCCAGCCCTGGCACAGCTGCCCAGGGTTTTTTTCCCAACCTTCATGATTCCATGGTCAGGAACAGAACAGCCTCAGCTCCACCAATGCAGCAAACCATTCACAGGATGGGAAACTGGTGAAATATTACTGGGCTATGCTGGCACAACAAGGCAGAGAATATTCAAGAAACCACTCAAATGACAAAGAAACTGAAATATTTTGGGTACCTTTCCCTTGCCACATTTTCCTTCAGGACAGCTGCTATTTCAGAAGGAAAACTGCAGGGAGAGGCTGGCTCAGGTGGCAAAAAGCTGCATTTTTACTTGATTTACAGAGGTCTCCCAGAGGCACAGCCTGAGGCCAGGGTTCACCTTTCCCTCCTACTGTGCTGCTGGAGGTTTCCCACCTCTCATCCTTCTGCCTCTCAGCAATGCCAGGGTGTTAAACCCTTCCAGACTGCCAAGCACATGGAAACTGGTCTGGCTGCAGAACTTCCCTACACTACTGATTTTCCTGCCCAAATTCAACGAGGGCATCTCCATGCTGGGCAAGAAAACCACCACAACCAGCACACGCTGAAGGTATTATTTAAAACTTCCTTGCAAGTCACAGAATCCTGGAATGGTCTGGATTGGAAAGCACCTCGAAGCTCATTGAGTTCCACCCCCTGCCATGGGCAGGGACACCTTCCACTATCCCAGGCTGCTCCAGGCCCTGTCCAGCCTGGCCTTGGACTCTTCCAGGGATCCAGGGGCAGCCACAGCTGCTCTGGGCAACCTCGGCAGGGCCTCCCCCCCCTCACAGGGAAGAATTTCTTGTGCATATCTAGCATAAACATCCCCTCTTTCTTCACTGCTGAAGTCCTACACTCCCTTCCAAATGAGCTGCCAGGACATTTTTCTCTCACCTCAAATACTGTCCTTGCAATGCCACAGCCCTGTAGCAAAGGGGAAAGGACAGGGCATGGCTCTGCCAGCTTGGAGGAGCCCGAATGGTCTCAAAGCCCCAGCTGAGAGCATTCCAGCTGGGAGTCAGGGCTGCACTTACCCTGGGTGCCCACCAGGACCATGGGGATCTCACTGGTGTTGCGATAGTTGGCCATGCGGCTGTAGTAGTGGTAAACGGTCTGGAAGCTGACTTCATCCTCCAAGCTGAACACAAAGATAACAGCATCCACCCACATGGCAAACTGCAGGATAAAAATGGGAAAGGCCAACTGTGAGAAGAGCAGCGAGGAGGGGGAAGGAAGGAAGGAAAACCATGAGAGAAACGTTCTTACCTTCCTGCAAGGGAAATACACACCAGAAAAGCTCACACACAACCAAGGCCTAAGCAAGGTTAGGATAATCTGCTAAAATGATCAATCTCATCACCCTGCAAGCCATGGGGACCTGGGAGACACAGGGGATTTCCCCACAGGAGCACCCCTTCTTCACTGGGGTGTGTAACCAACGAGTGTCAGGGCACCCTGGGGGTTTGATTCCCAGAAAACACAGCAGGCTGAGGCTGCTGGCTCTGTGCATCTGAAAGGAGCAGCACTCATCTGCAGTGCTGACTGAGCCCCCGTGCTGCCACTTGCATGCAGATGCTGCTGCTAATGCCAGGACAGGTAGTGCTAGGAATTCTCACATCTTAATCCCATTAATTTGAGACTTGCAATTCTTCACCATACAAACACTCTCAGCTGAGCCAGCAGCACCAAGCACCTCGTTGTGCCTTCAGTGGAAGAGCAAACTGCTCTCTCTTGGCATCAGGAACCTGCTGAGAGACATGCAGGTGCACAGGCCAAGCCAAGGTGCTCCTCAGTGACCATGCAAGTGAGAAGCTTTCAGCTCACAAGTGAATTAAGACATTTAACTCAACAGTGAACGTGAACAGGACATCAAGAAAAAACTCCAGCTTACCTCGCTGCCTTTATTTTTCCCTAAGTGACTCCATTCCTACCCAAATTTAGAGCAATGGAAACAAGCTTCAGCCAAGGGGATTTTCATGCTTTGTTATATTATTACTACAACATGCCAGGGACACACTGAACACAGACGTTCACTGGGGAAATGGTCTTGCATATTCTTGATGATTGTATTGAAACCAAACACTGCCTGGGCTGTTATGGTGTAAAAATAGACCAAAAAATGGTTTCGAGGTTTTCAAGACAGTCAGGAGGACAATCTTCCAGAGGGGAAGGACAGGACTGGTTAACACACAGCAGTCACTGCCAGAATAAGGTCAACCACGACACTGTTAAATTGTTCAAACCAGAAGATGAAACCACAGGAACTGGAGACAACATCATTATTTGGGAGATGTGGGCTTAGGTCTCTTTATAAAATGGTGTTTGTTGACTGGACTCAGCAGCATCATGCCAAGGACTCTTCCCAACAACTGGGAATGTCCTTAAGGCATCCATTTGGAAGCCAGCAGCCTCTCCAAACCCTCTGAATGTTTGAGCAGTGTGTACAGCAGCCTTCTAATAAAGATTATTTTACTCCACAGATCTACACAGTGCAGTTCCTGCAGACACAAAACATTTCTAGCAATTCCTTATTTCTCTTTTCATATTGAAATGCAGCTTAATCTTTGTGGATACCAGACCTGTGGTACAGAAAACCAAAGGAATTTTGGGAAACACAAGGTCTGGAAACCCTGGATGTCTCATCCAGAGTACTGTGTAGGGAATGGCTTGAAACAAGGACAAATCAGCTGCTGGTATAGAAATCCCTTCTCAGACTTATTACTGTGAATGAGCAGAGCTGGTAGTTCAAGGCAAGCCCAAAACCGAATTGTAAAAAAAGCTTTAAATTTAAAAAGTTACATGCAGCAGCTCATTGTAGGTCAGTCACCAGGTTAATTTGGTTTTACAATTGGAAATTGAATTATTTTCATGTTTGAACCATTTTATCTTATGCAAAGAAAGGAGAGATCATAGACCCACAAAAAGAGTCTTGAGGGAAGTTTGGTTTCTCTCCCTTCCTACCAAAAAGAAGGGGACAGTGACCTGGGGAATACCCATGACCCAGTGCCAGAACTCCACATGTCAGCTCCTTACTTACTGCAGCTGGAATTCAATCCCAATTATTCATGAACACACAAGCAAACTTTTCATTGCAGGAATTAATGAACAGATTAAAGATTTTTAATAGACATGTAACTTGAAATTACACCCAAAAACTCCAAAGGGAATTTACAGGAAAGCCTCGTGCTGAAAGGTGAGACAGCACTGACACCTCAGACCTCTTCAGCAAACCGTGAGGATGGAGAACAAATCTCAGCCACCACAGAATCCCAGAATGGTCTGGACTGGAAGGGACCTTAAAGCTCATCTCATCCCAGCCCCCTGCCATGGGCAGGGACACCTTCCACTGGGCAACAGCAGCCAAAGCCCCAGATTTACCTGGCACATGCCAGGAGCACACCCCGTGCTGTTCATCAGCCTGCAGCCAGCTCCTGCGAGCTCTGCAAACCCAGGCACAAAACCATCTCCGATTGCTGCAGGTACCTTTACACCTCCACCATTTACATTTTTAGATGAGTGAATGCTCTCTAAGCATCAGAGGCTGGAAACCAGGGGCTGCTTCAGCCAAATCCCTCCCGGCCCCAGACAGAGCTGTCCTTGTTGCTCCTGCTGCCAGGGCTGCAGATGTGCCAGCACTTTATTCTGCCCTGTGACTTCCTTCCAGGATGTCTCTCTCAGCCTCCATTTCCTCCACGTCCTTTCTCTTCCCCTTTGTCCTGGCACCTTCCCCCACGCTCTCACCCTGCTGGAGCTGTGCTGCTGCATTGAAACCCAAGCTGCTGCTGCTGGCACAGCTCCCCCTCAGCTGTTTGGCAGCTCCTGGTGCTGAATTATCACTTGTTTGGAAGCTGATCCCTCCCGGAAGAGCCGGGCAAAGCAAGGCGGCAGCAGCCAACACTCAGGAAATCCTGCCAGTGCCCAGGTGAGGAGAGGTGGAGGAGGAGGAGGATGCCCAAGACAAGGATGCTGCCTGCAGACAGCACAGGTGGGTCTGAGGTGGTTTAAGCAGCCCATGAGCAAAGTCTTGCTCAAAACAGAGTAAGAGTCAAGCACTCAAACCCTCAAGTGAATTCTCCAAGGCCACTGGCTTGGACAGGCTGGGAGAGCTGGGGGTGTTCAACCTGGAGAAGAGGAGGCTCCAGGGAGAGCTCAGAGCCCCTTCCAGAGGGCTGGAGAGGGACTTGAAACAAGGGCCTGGAACAGGGCAGGACCCAGGGAATGGCTTCCCACTGCCACAGGGCAGGGTTAAATGGGATGGTGGGAAGGAATTCCTCCCTGTGAGGGTGGGGAGACCCTGGCACAGGGCCCCTGGATCCCTGGAAGTGTCCACAGCCAGGCTGGATGGGGCTTGGAGCACCCTGGGATAGTGGAAGGTGCTCTGCCCACGGCAGGGAGTGGGAGTGAGACGAGCTTTAAGGTCCCTTCCCACCAAAACCATTCTGGGCTTCTATGAAATCCTGACGTGTCACCAGGGGAAGCACAGTGCCTGGGAATTCAGTATAAATGAGGTGTATATCCTGACTTGCACAGTCTCAGTCAGAATCCCAAATATTTGCTAGACACACTTATCCATCCGTTGTAACTGAAACCCCAACCATTTGCTGGACAAAATCTTTTTCACCTGAGGCTGATGCTGGAATTCTCCTGGCAGGAAGATGAGAAGGAGCCAGAACAGAACAAAGCAGAGCCAGTTCTTTGAAAGGAAGTTTTGGAAAACAAGGGAAGGGAGGCTTTGGGCTCACCTGTGCCTCTGGAGGGCCTCCTTCATCTCTGATCAGCAGCAGGTAGCTCTGTCCATCAACCACTATCTCCTTCTTGAATCTCCCACCTGCCACACAAAGCAGCTGGTTACAGACAGCAAAGGGACAAAACACAACACAGAAAAAGGCTTCGCTTGTGGAAAAAAAAAGCTCTGCAAATTAACCAACAACTGGAATGTTACTGAAGTTTATATGCCCATACATGGGAATTACTTAAAGTTAAGGCATGTACTTGCCTTATTTATATATATATATATATATATATTGGGGAAAAGCCAGGAATTGCATCACAACCCACGTTAGGTGTCCTTGGGTTGATACATACAGTTAAAACCCTGTATGTGCCACCTTTGTTGTAAATAATTGTGAGAAGTGTCTCTAAGGCAAAGTTGTGCACAAATGTTATATCTCGTCACCAAGACCAGTTTCTTGTGGCACCCAGCATTTCCCCAAGGGAAGCCCAGTTCTCAGAGCACACTAGAGTGGGATGTTATGGGAATGAGCTCTACACTCACACACCACAGTTAGGGGAAGGTACCACACACATGTTAGACAAAAAAGCTACAGTGCTGCTGCCTCTGGAGAGGTGTGCTAAACTAGCAGAGAAGCCTGTGCTGCTGGCTTGGGATGAATCCCACACCTGCTCTGGCACCTGGATAAAGAGAGGGCAGCCATAGCCTCCAACCCCATCCTACTCCTGATCCCGGATTTCCAGGGAAGGCAGATCAAGGGGTGCCTGGGACCACTAAGGAGGCTCCAACCCAGCAGCTGCTCTGTCACCTCCTGTCCCCTGGCTCACAGGGACTCAGCCACCACCCCAGGGCAGGGCTGGGATTGCTTCTTTTGGGGCTAAAAGCGTTTTTTGGGCACTCTGCTGCCTCTCTCAGAAATTACAAATCCCATTTAGGGCTTCTGGTGTGACAGAGCCTAAGCCAGGATTAGCAAGCTTGGCCTAAGCACTGGGAGGCATTTAGGCTCCTCTCCTGGAGCAAACCCACTCTTACCTCCCCACCTAAGCCCCAAAGCCCCCAAAGCCTCCAGCTTAGCATCACCCACCCTCACAGCTGAGCTTACCATGCTCAGATAAAACACATCCATTACCACACCCCAAACTTCTCTCTTTGTCCTATTTTGAAAATCTGGACTTAGCTCCCATATGAACCCGATTTCCCAGCTCCAAAACGTGTCATTCCACGAAAACCAACGGCAGAGAGCCAACAGCTCTGCCTTGCTCTCCAAACAAGCTCCCTAAGCAAGTAAATCAGCACTCCCAGGCTAACGCTGATCCTCAAAACACAACAATCTGCACAAAAATTGCTGCCTTAGGGGAACCCCACGCTGGCTTAGACCCACCATTCCCCCCCAGCCCAACCACAAGAGCAGCCTTCAAACCAAGATTACTCCACAGCTCAGCTCTGTGCAACATTTAAGCGTGTTTAAACACATTTTGTGTTTAATAAAAGATGCAAGAATTAGAGGTTTTGTGGGTTTGTGCTGGGGTTTTTCTTTGGGTTTTTTAAAATCTTTTCTTTCTAAACTTATCCTATTAGCAGAATTAAACATGCAACAATGAAGACTGTCACATTTCTGGTTGGTTAATGGCACAGAAGGAGCAGAAGAGCCACGTATGGATTTTCATTATCTCGCTCACAAAGTGGATTTCAATCCTGTCCTCGCAGATCAAGTGGCAGATAGATATCTATCATTACTGAACCTGAAAAGAACAATCCCAAACAAGTGTGGGACTTGTAAAGGAAACAGTCTCAGCTCTCAGGAACTGGATTTCTATTAATCAGGCCATTATTTCTATACGCTGTCGATTAAACGTGCTTCCCAATGAAGTGTTAACGAAGATGAATTACTCAGTACAGAGCCCTCAGAGAGGGGTTTTAAAGCTGTAAGTAACAATGGAAATACATGATATGCCTGATCAGAGAGGGAAAGTTCTGCCTAATTGCCATTTCCTATTTCCTTTTTTTTTTAAAACACTGCAAGTTCCCCCAGCTAATTACAAAATACCACACACCGAATGTGTTTAGGAGCCAACTCATTACTCCCATGGTCAACAGGATGCCTTGCCAGTCTCACTGTACCTTCAAAGAGTCCTCAGAGGCACAAAGAAGGTACAGACAGGGTGGATTAAAAAGCTTAAGCAGAGAATTGAAAAATAAAAAAAATAAAATATTTGAGTGTGGATACCCAGCTCACAAACGTGAGCCCTACGAGATTCACTCTTCACGATTTGACTGTTGAGAGCAGCTTGGAAAAGGGTATTAAATTTAATAAATACAGTGCAAGTTAGCCAGCAGCTCTTTTCCTGTGTGAATCCACACTAAATGATCACCTTGGGGACCTGCTCCTTGCCTTCCCCAAAACCACAGGGCGTGGAGCTCAGTGCAATTATTGTTATTTCCAGTATTAAATTCAGATCCTGACGTGCAGTCCCACTTCACCAATGGCTGTCACCCTGCTGCAGCCAACAGCCACAGTCAGCTCAAATCTGCTCAAGTGCCTTCTTCACCCTTAAAAGCAGGATGTGCTCATTAGCTGGAATAGGCACATCCTCACAGTCCTTGATTTTTGTCTGGATTGAAGTATTTCATGACAAACAGTTTGAATTTAACACCCCTCCAACCAAACTGTTTCAAAGAATGCCCTGCATTTCCAAGCTGTACTAAATATTTCAGAACAAACCTGAAGGCTCAGAAATGGAACAGCAAACTCACGCTCATCCCTCGAGTAAGAATTATTTTATGCAAATCTCAGCTCACAGCAGGACTCATCCCTAATAATTTGTGCTTCTACACCATCAACGAGCCTTTATCAGGAGCACAGCACAAAATTAGGTGCTGCACAGAACAGAGATTAAGAAAACCGACCTCAATATCAAGAATTTACACAAACAAAAGCATAAACAGTGAAGAAGAGCAAGGCTGTACCCTGCAGGTATCTGTGGTTGTAGGATTAAGGCAAACAATAAACTGCTTCTGCTTTGATTTGAGGAGCCTTGATGAGACCCACGAGCAGCTTGGGCAAGAGCAGTGATTTTGGGGTGCTTCAGCTTGGACAGCACCACGTCCATTATTTTTTAAAAAATACATCCAGGGGTTTGTAAAGCACCACAGGCAAAGAGGAATTAGAGAGATCAGCCAGTTCAAATATTGGACTACAGCAACCCATGAGGAAGTCAAACACTCTCCCAGAGCTACAAAACACCCCCCTATTTTCCTAAATATCTGCCTATGAGACAGAGCCAGGAATTACTGTCTAAACCAACAGCACTGAGAACAAAGAAATGACCTTCATAATATAAAGAACGAGCTCAAAACCCACAGCACCACTCCCAGGGGAGGTGGCTGGCTTTGCTCTGGTCCCATCAGGATTATGACACACGCAGCTTTTTAATGAGGGAGCTCCTCAGCCCCCAGATGTACCTGCCAGGGGAGGCCACGGGGAGGGGGTGACTGGTGGCCAAAGGATGGGGCACCACAGGCACTTCAGGCAGTTCTTCCCAGTTTTCCAGGGCTAGAACAGTACCCATTTCCACAGGCTCACTGGCAGATGAGCACAGAATTTTTAGAGGTGACAAATACTGCCCCAAACTCGTGAAGCAGCCCCCAAACCACCCCAGCTCCCCCAGGTGCATCTGGCCACACTCCTGCTGTAAAATGCCCCACGTAAATACACAGCTTTGATCAACACAAAGCTAAATAAATTCTGGGCATCAGCAACTTACAACCCTGGCTGAAGACCCAGAACAAATTGGAATAGAGGGGGGGGATCAACCACAGCTTCCTGATCTCGTTGTCACGCACGTCCCTCCGTAAGGTGAGCGCATGGAATCATCAATTAACCAGCAAAAATTGGTATTAAATTCAAACACTGCACACATTTGTAATCAGAGGTGCTCTCTGTAACAAAAGCTGGGTATTACATGGGGAATTCTGGGGATGGAGGCTTTAATCCAGGCTCTGACAGCCTGGCCACCCCCTCCTCTCGCCGAGAGCCGTTCCAGCGCGTAATTGCTCAGCGGAGCAGCCGCTGATTTTGCTGCTGCATCCCCAGGCTCCACTGTGCTCACCAGGCTCTTTATTCAAGCAAATTGCCACGGGGATGAAGTTATTTAGCCATGTGAGAAGGATAAATTCGGGGGGCTGGCCACACGACAGGCACAGGCAGAAGCTGAACGTCTACCGTGGGCAGGGCAAGACAGAAGGGAGGACTGAGGCAGCTCTAAAGGACTCAGGCAGCTCCTGGATTTTATATTCCCAGTGACATGTGCATTTTGACAACTGCAGCCAGTTGTCTCACACATGCACGTTCTCTCCCTTTTTTTTTCCCCCCTCAGTGCCAAGAACCTGGCTCCTCTTCAGGGAAACACGTTCAAAAATTCTCCGTTCAAACAGATGGCCAGATAGTGGTCTTCTGGTTTGCTACTCATGGGTTTTTTATTTACATGAACTAATTTTAAAATGGTTTTTGTAGCATTTCCATAAAAGAAAAAAAAATTTAAAAAAAGGAAGAGGTTCTTCCCACAGAGGGTGCTGGGCACTTGCCCAGGCTCCCCAGGGAATGGGCACAGCCTCAATTGTGCCAAAGCTCCAGGAGGGTTTGGACAAAGCTCCCAGGGATGCACAGGGTGGGATTGTTGGGGTGTCCGTGTGGGATCAATGATCCTTCCAGCTCAGGATATTCCATGATTCTATGATTTGGGGTATTTCCTGAATATACCCACAGTGCTAAACAACAATTTAGAAATTGTGAGCAGCTGAGCTGGGTCGAGGGTCAAAGACCAAGGAACCATCGCTGCCACACGAGACTGAAGCTGCAAAAGGAGCCCTGGACCCCCTTCCCAACAAACTACCCGGGTAAAACAACCCCAAAAGCCAACAAAAGCAGCCTAGACTGAACTTTTCAACCCCCACCATCTGCTTCTCTCCGTAGGTTTCGGATATAGTCCAGGAAATCCATGGAGAGGTCTCCTGGAAGTATCAAGCCATACCCAATTACAGCAAGGTACCCCCACAGGCACCACAAATAAATGCAAGATTACATCTTACAATCTGATCTTTACCTAAAGACTGGCAAGGAAGCACTAATATAGGATCTTGCAACTCCACTGCTGGAATTTTCGTAGCAGCTGCAAGGACAACTTGCAATTTAACAACTGAATTCTGAGATGCACTCTCAGATTTATGTGCAGTGCCTCTCCAGAAGGGCAGATGTACAGGGGTTCCCAAAACCTGGCAGTGATTTGAAGGGAGATCAATGGAATTTTAGGGAAAAAAGCTTACACTTCAAAAATAGATAAAAAATTACCTCAAGCTGCATAGAATCTCCAGGGTTGGATGGGACAGTGGGAAGAAACTGTGAGGGTGGGCAGGCCCTGGCACAGGGTGCCCAGAGCAGCTGGGGCTGCCCTTGGATCCCTGGCAGTGTCCAAG
>JAYDZK010000002.1:3788532-3804007 GCA_034509185.1 Euphonia xanthogaster
TTTATTAGATGTCATCTAATAGGTATTTTAACACAAGCATACTTATAATTAGCTATTTAACTACTATGGCTAAGCTTAATTAACAAATACCTTCATAACAAAGTTACTTTAACATCACACATATAAAATCCATTTTAATATTTGCAAAAAGCCAATATTAAAATATGTATCTATGACCATTTTCTTCTTGTATCATCACAGAAAAAAACTGACAAGTCCCAGAGTACTGAAATTGCCCCCTTATAACAGGGTGACACATTGCTGCTTTTCTGACATCTGATTTAAAATGCATCACTCAGCAGCACAGCTGAGTGTATGTTAAATATGCAAAGGAAGACTCTCAAGGCCTTTTTCTTCCTAATAAAAACTTATTCTTTGAGAAAACAAAGCCCTGCAAGTTGTAAACGCAGGAGGGACTTAAAAGTTCTGAGCAGAACTAAGAACTGGGGCAGGCAGTGAGAGAGAGCTGCACTGTGAGGTGCAGGGTTCCTCCTCCTGCTGGGGAGGTGGGGATGGGCAAAGAGAAACCTCTCACTTGGAGAGCTGAAGGAAAGCTGAAACCATCTTTACACAGGTCAAATTCATTTCCTGGGATGCTGGAGCCCCCAAGGCCTGCAGGAGAGGTGGCACTTGGCTGGTGCAGGGCAGGCTTCCTGGTAATTGCAGCAATCTAGAGACAGAGGAGAGCAGAACCAGCAGCCCCTGGCCCTAACCACCACTTCCAGGTGAAGCAAATATCCATCACCTCACCCATGAGGCACTGATTTTATGATGCCTGTTGAATTTAGCTGGTAGGAAACCATTCCAAGCCAGTAAACTCAGGTTTTCCTTAAGTGATCAAGCAGCTGACACCTTCCCATCCGACACGCATCCTCCTCTTGATCCCATTTAACATCTGACACATTTATAGTCCCTCAGAAAAGGAGAGAGGGGAGGGTCCACAGGGTCTGCAACATGAAGGATTTTCTAGGGACTTGTTTGAAGGACCTAAAAGTGCTCAGGAGCAGGTTGGAGGAGGCTTGGAGCACCCTGGGATGGTGGAAAATGTCCCTGCCCATGGCAGGGGTGGAGCAGGGTGAGCTTTAAAGGCCATTCCAACCCAAACCTCTCCGTGCTTCTGTGATTCTCTGACAGAGATGCAGAACACTACCAAATCCCCACTGCAGATGTTTACTGAGGGTAATTTATATGGGTTGGATTTCCTTTCATGCTGACTTGATTGGAAACCTTGACCTGATCCCTCACCAGGCTAATCAGAGCTCTTCATTATTCCAGTTTTCCTCCTGTTAATGAAATGCAAGTGTCATTAGTGAGGCTTGTCAGCCACACTTATCTGCAGAGAAATGATTTGACACTGCTTTTGTCATCTAATCCTTGCAGGAAAAACAGTCCCAACGTCACTCCAGCACTGTAAACAAAAATCCTTCAAGACAAAGAGGACAGATGGCAACACTCCCAAGGAATATCACTGAAAATATAAAATATTCATTTTAAAATATTCATTCACAAAAACCAAAACCAAATATCCTCTGTTCATGAAGTAAAGGAAGAGTTCTGTCAGACAGTGATTTTTGCTGAAGATGTGCTGCACCCAGTGCCACTGCAGCCTCTGTCAGCATTTCTCACTATCAGCAGCCAGAAGCAGATCCACACACACTTCTGGGCTCAGGCTCAATTGCCACCATCAATTATCACTGCCAGCCCAAGCCACAAACCAGCAAAAGCATTCAGGGCAAACTTACAAACTGCAGGACCTCAGTGTCAGTGCCTTTCCACAGGAAAATTCCTTGTCCATCCCTCCCTTCCCCTCTCCTCCCACTTTAACTCCAATCCCAGGCTGTTAAAATGTCAACTCCCAAGCTGAACCAGCTTCCTGTGGTAAGAGTTAATTAGAAACAAATGTTACCAGAGATGCATGAAACTACAAACTACTGCTGAAGAGACAACTACAGCAAGAGACAACAACAGTGAGATGCACTAAAGACTTGAAATCAAAAAACAAACTCAAAATGATACACAAAACAAGGAGGGGGGAAAACACTCTAGTACAAAAACCACCATCTGGCCCTTCAAAACCAGAGCTGCCATGAAGACAATGCATAGTTACCTGCATCCATATCTGCAAAGAAGGGAACAGCCAGTAAGGGAAAGAAGGAACCAGAAATTCAGTGTCTCAGAGTTGGATTTAGAAGTTCATAAGGAGAACAGATAAAGAAAAATAATCAAAAAAGTATTTACTGTGAGATAAACCTTGATAAGGTACTGTGATAATTTTTGATTTCAAGCTATAAACTGGGATTAATGTTAAACACTACAGTGTACAAATTAATTTTCTATGCCATAAGAACATTAAAAAAAACCCACAAATATGCAATATGTTAAACAATAAGTAAGTTACACATTTTTAGGGGAAGATTTTTATTCTCCTAACAAGAAACCCACCACTACAGACAGTAACTGTGGCTTTCAACAGCCCAAGTGAAAGCAGCAGCACTACTGAGAGCAGTCAACTCCTCTCCACCAGGACTAATTCCTGTATGGACACACACTGGGGGCCAAAGTATTGAAAGGATGCAAAGCAAAGTATTTAAAAGGATGGAAAATCCACAATTTTATTTCAGGTACTTAGCCCGGTCTGGAGAGAGTTAAAGCAAAAACCCCCACGCACTTTGAAGTAGCACATGGGATTGTTTTGCTACTTCATTTCTGCATGATCAAAAATGAGTAAGGATGTGGTTTGTGGGGGGGGAGGAGAGTGGGAGCTGTGGGTGCACCTACCTTCAGGTGACTCCTCCTGGACATAGGTGCCGGTCAGGTAGCGGTGCACCAGCGCTGACTTCCCGCTCGCCAGGTTCCCCACGATCCCCTGGCATGCAACATGGAAAGAAAGCAACAAGAAACTCAGCTGCAAGCCACCCCTGTAACCAGCAGTGTCTTCCAGCAAAACCTTCCCATGGGATAACACCCCAAGCAACAGACATGGAGCAAAACGTGCCAAGAGATAAAACAAACGGCAGGGTGGCTCGGGGTGGGGAGGACCTGAGACATCATCTTGTTCCACCATGCCAGGGGGCTCCAAGCCCTGCCCAGCCTGGCCTTGGACACTGCCAGGGATGGGGCACCCTGTGCCAGGGCCTCCCCACCCTCCCAGGGAAAGATTTCAGCCCAACCCCACAGAGTTTTCTTCCTGGAGGTGCTCAAATGCCCAAGGGCTTGAGGAGATTTGGGGCTCGTGGCTTCAAAAGGGCCACTGGGCTCCCTTCCTGGGGGAGGGAGGTGATGGAAGCTTCTCTCCCCCTTTGAAACAAGCCCAGCCTGCTCTGCTCTCTCCTGTTCACTTGACCCTCACCAGAGGTTCAGAACAGAAGGTCCCTGGAGAGAAGATGAACTCTGCTGATCTGCCCTGACTGCCAAAGGGGCCGAGGCAGCAGCCACGAGCTGCACATCACCATCCCATCCCATCCCATCCCATCCCATCCCATCCCATCCCCATCCCATCCCATCCCATCACCCCCAGCTGGCAGGACACCACCCTCCGATCACAACTGGCTTGGTGGGACCCAGCCACATGTGCTGGCCCCCCAAATTCCCCCCTGTCCGGGGCTGATCCCACGGCGTGGGCAGCAGGGGAGGGAGGGAGGGAGGCTGGGATGAGTCACGGGATAAAATGACATCTCCAACACGTGTCACTCACCCTCAGGACACGAAGCAACCTCTCCAGTTAATGCCTCTTCCCTCCATTACATGCCCATGAGCTGCAGCACATTTGTCTACTCCCACTCACACCACAAACCCACTGAGAGCTGAGAGAGCCCTGTGTGCAAACAGCTTGGCCCTGGCACCTCCTCTCACCACCAAAGTGACACCATCTCCCCTCCCACACAAAGCTTCCCAAGGAGAAGCTCATTCCCACTTCTTTTTTTGCCTAGAACAATGTACAAAGCCCCCCCCCTCCATTCAGGATTCACCACTGAAAAATAGATATTTTAGTGTGTGAAAGTTGAACTGTATTTTTAATGGTCTACACATGTGGCCAAGACAACGATTTTCCAGTGAAGCCTCCACTTGCAAGTGATTAGCCTCGTGTGGATGGAAATTAATTTCATTTTCTATTACAAAACTGTAACTGCCAGGGAGAACAGAAAAGCATCAACCTGGGGGTCCAGTCAGAGGCACCATCCCATGGCTGGGATGTCTCCTTCTATCCAGAGACCCCCAACATTTGAAAGACATCAAAAGATTCAAGAACACAATCTTATATATTAATTTGTTTTAATATCCCAAAGGTCATACCAGGTTACACCGTTTGACAGCACTTCAGGCTCTCTGACACATTCCTACAAATTAAGAGCAATAAATTCTACACTAGGGGGGGGGGGAATTGACTTCTGATACAGTTTCTCTCTTTGTCAGCATTAATATTTGCTTTAAGGCTGATCCCCCACAGCATGACAAAAATGCCAGCCTGTTTTCACAGCAGTCATGTTCCTCTCTGCCTTGCTTTATACACAAACAATCCCAGGCATCTCCATTTATTTATGGATATGTCTGAAATGCACCAAGTTATGACAAGCATGTTAGGAAACAAAAACACCACCCCAACCCAGCTCAGGGAGGAGAAAATTCAGCTGCAACTCACTGCTCTTTTCAGTTCTGACTTGTGCAACACTGAATCATTTATTTCCATGTGCCAGACAGGCTGTAAAACAAACCCAAGCCTCCTAAAGCCTGGTGGGGAAAATCAGAAACTGCATTGATGGCACTTGGCATTTTAAAGCTGTCCAGGAGAGGAGCCTGCCTGCACTTTGCAGAATTTTTTGCAAGCAATTGGGTGCTTTTATCCAGCAATCTCTCAGGTTTATTCTGCCTAACACATCCTCATTTAACATTTGAGCAAACAGGACCCAGAAACACCAAAGGCAGTGATCTCACCATGCTCCTGACCACGATAAAAACATCAAAATCCAGAAGTAAAACCCAAGTCCTGGATCAGCAGGAAGCAGTTATAGGATCCCAGACTGCTTTGGGTTGGAAGGGGCCTCACAGCCCATCCCATTCCTGCCCCTGCCAGGCCAGGGACACCTCCCACTAGCCCAGGTTGCTCCAAACCCCTCCAAGGTGGCCTTGGATGTCCTTCTGAGCACTGGAAAGAGACCAAGCTGAAGGAAGGAGGCAAAGACTGGTGTTCTTTCCTCAAAGGCACACAGAAATACCTCCTTCCTTTACTGCTGCCCTGGGGGCTCTCTCTGCTCTCCCAGAGCCAGTTCCTGTTCCCTTTAAAATTCTGCAGAGCCCAAAGGGTACAACAGAAATAAATCAACAATAAATAACAACAAGCATCCATCTAAGGACCTCCCAGCCTGTACAGGGGGACAACCTCTCCCTCCAACACAGCCCTGATGTTGCTCAGCCCCAGGAGCAGCCAGGATGAGGCTGAAGTGGGGGAATGAGGGGGGGACTCCCAGCCCTGAGCCCTCCCCACGGGCAGGTGTGCAGGAAGGGCAGAGCAGATTTCAGCTGGGCTTCCTAACTGACCCTTCCTCTTGGAGCACAAGCTCCCAGGCACAGCTGGTGCTGCTGGCTTCCATCATTTGCAGGGCTATAATCAAATTATTATTTCTGTAACAGCAGAAGTTGTGCTTTTCCCCTTGGACGGCTCTTGTGGCACGCTGACCACTGCACATCCACAAAGCTGAAATCTGCTTCCCCAGCCTTGCTCCAGACAACTCAGGGCAGGACACCCAAGGCAGGCACTCCCATGGGGCAGCCAGGCTGGCACAAGAGGAAAATGAACCCTGAGGCCACCAGCTGGGGCTCAGCAATGCTGTGTGTCCTGCAGCCCAGCATGGAGTGCCTGCAGCTCTGCTCTCACCTGCAATTCCCCACTTTCTTGGGAGGTGCTGTGCATTAGCAGGGCTCAGAGGAGGAGAAGGGATGGGCAAGGAAACCCAGGATAAGCCAGCTAACAGTGCTGGAATCCTGCCCAAACAACACCCTCCAGGCTGAACTCCTGATTTTCCATTGTGTGAGGTATTTGGGGTCTTCCAAAAGACACCATCTGTTTAACAAAACCTGGTGACCCTTCCTAAATCAGGGAATTACATCCACTGACTGCAAGATTTTTCTTGCACTCACCTTGAGCACTGCTCAAATCAAAGCAGCCCCAGAACTGTGGCTGTGAGGATGCTGCTGCCATTAAAATGTGCATTTATCCTGCTAAGTGGGGCCTTGCAGATTCTCTCACCTCCACAAAACACCACTGTCAACCCAGATTTTGGGAAAGCTTTAAGGTCTTTAAAGAGAGGGAGATTAGAGATATGGCCCTTGAAATCATGAAAACTTATGGGGAGATACAATGAGCTTCACGTGTCAGCTGCTAACTCCCACTGCCCTGCTGAGAAGATCCCCCCTGGAAGCTGGTTCATGGAGCAGAACAAATTCCAGCAGCAATAAAACACTGAGAGATCCTTGAAGTATGAGCAAAATGAATATTGAATCCACATCATCTTCATAAAGGGAGCCTCAGGCCTGGAAGTGTTCAGGGTCAGGCTGGAGGGGGCTTGGAGCAGCCTGGGATAGCAGAAGGTGTCCCTGGAATGAGATGAACTTTGAGGTCCCTCCCAATCCAAACCCTGCTGTGAGTCTATGAGAGCTAGGAAAAATCCTTTACTCATTAAACTTGCTTTCCACATCCCCCAGCAGCAGCTGGAGTGAAGCCTGGGAGATCCCCAGTGCTGTGGGACATTTCCAGGATGCCCCAAGGCAGGAGCAAACACGAACTCACCACTTTCAGCTCGGGCACAGAGCGGCTCAGGGTCCATTCCTGGCTGTTCACAAAGGCATCTGTGGAAGAGGAGAACATTCCCAACATCAGGATAATGACATTTCATGCTCTGCTGCACACAATCTCATGCCACAGCTTTGGGAATGTGAGACCAAAGGTCTGATTCCTGGGAGGCTGACGGTCCAACATGACAAAAACCAGGGAAATTGTGTAAAAAATCCCCAAAATTCCCATTCTGCACAGATGTGCTCCCAGCAGCAGGCGCTCCCACATCCTCCCAGAGCTCAAGCTAACCCCAGCTAGAGCAAAGGCTCTCCCTGGTTGAGCCACTTCCCACCCACAGCAACACATTCCTTCCCCCCAGGAAAAGCCCTGGCTTTGTCACACTCGTGTCACCCACTGCAGCTGCAGTCACTCCTCCAGCCAGGTAAAAAGGAAATCTGAAATGTGTTATTTTCTCCTCACAGCACCCTTCACGTCAGCAACTGCAGCAACCAGAGTCAGCGGGAACAGCTCTGCTCAGGAAGGGGAAAATCTCTTTATTGCTCAACCACACCATTGTGTCAGCAGCATCATCTAGGCAGAAATAAACCACAGAGCCATTTACTACGAAATTAATTAAAAACTACTCGGGGCAGGGGTTGATTGCTTGAAGAAAGGCAGGTTCATCACAGAAATTAAGCTCCTTGGGCTGCACCTGGCTCCCACCTCACGGACAATCCCACACCAAAGAACAGAAATAAGGCTCCATTTTCCTGCATTTAAAACCATTCATCAGTTTGTTCCTTCCATAAAGGTCTGGTCAGCTGCAAGCAAACAGGGAGTGATGTTTGTGTTACAAATCCAGTGTAGATGCTGATTTAACCCTTTCAGAACCACACGAAGCAGCTGAATGCCTGTGCTGCACGGGATGCTCCTGCTGGGCAGATCAGCTCCAGGCCCACAGAAATGGAGCAGCACTGAGACTCCTGGTGCTCCCATCAGGCCCTGAGGCCACGGGAGATGAGAGCTGCAAGGTTACACCTGACCACGCTGCTTTTAAACAAACCTCTCAGGGTCCTGCCAGCCACTGCTTCCCCTCCAATGCACCCCTCAGCAGGAGGAGAAGGCTGCTTCATTTGATGCTTTTATCTGGAGAGTAAAGAAATTGGAGGCAATTTCCTACTCCAGATGTGACCCCCAATGACTCCAGAAACCATCCAAGCTCTCCCAGCACCCACCTAAAAACAATCACAAAGCAAACTTGTGTTTTCCACTATCTCCATTAAATACATTGCTGCTGCCTCAACAGCCCAACAAGACCTCTAAGCCAGGAATCAGGAAACCTTCTCCAGTTCCACCCAGCACACCCCCTGCAGCCCAGCTGTGAACAAACCCTGGGTGGACTTGCATGAAAACACAAGAATCAGCATTTTGGTTCAGGTATGAGCTGCCTGCCACACTCACCAGCAGGGCAAGGAAAACCAAAGGCTCCGAGGGACACTGGGCACACCTTTGGCATTCCAGGTGCAAGAGAAGACACTGTGCTCATGCAGCTCCTGTCCCACGGCCTGAATTCCCACTGGATCAAACCCCCATCCCCAGGAAAACCTTTCTGTACCACACCCAGGTGAAAAGAACTGGAGATGGGGACGGAACCAGCAGCAGCTTCCATTTGGGAAATGGCAATGACTGAGGCATTCCAAAGGGACCACAGCTTGCTCTGGGACGTTTTCCTGCCTTCCTGTGGGGAGGAATGCTTTCCCAGACAGGGAGCAATGGGATGGGGAGCTTTAGAGTGGGTACTGGGGGAAATGCCACTGCCCTAACAGGAACCCATCAACTCTCATGGGAAGGAGCAGCCGAGGCTGAAGGGGATGAGGAGGTTCCAGCTCAGCTCCAGACTCTCAGGAGTCAAGGGAAACCATCAGTCTCCTATCCGTGACTTGTGGGGGTTCAGCTGTGTGAAACAAACTGGGAGAGCTCCCTGTTAAATGCCAACAAGCTTCCATGAAAGAGAACCACTGGATTTTATCACCATGGAAGATTAAAAAAAAGATGAGCGAGCAAATCGCTGCTGCTGACTTGGAGAACTGCAAAAAAAAAGAACCTGCCAAGCCAAAGGGGAGCTGCACAAGGGTAAAAGAACATCACAAATCCCGTAAAAACTTAAAATATTATTTTGGAACACCTGTGCTTTCCAAAAGGACAAACCAGGGAGGCAATGAAAGCTGAAATCCCAAAAAACAGAGGCCAAAAGACAAAGCAGAAGGTGGGCAGCTGCAGAAAGGAAGGATGACCCAGCCCAAGGACGTGGATTTATTCCTCCCACTTGGTTCTTCCTTCATCAAAATGTACCAAAACCCGACAGCAGGACCTTCCAAAGCTGCATCAGATCTCAAGGACCCTCCATATGGGCAGTAAGTGCATTTTAGTCCCAATTAGCAATACATGAAATAAAATAAAATTCACCTGACAAGGTGCTCAACTTCTGGAGAAAGCTACCTTCCCCTTTTTTACTAAAGCCCTTGCTTCCTGCCCCACACAGGTTTGGAGTGTCCAAGATGCTTGGGAATGGTTGGAATTCCATTTTATTGCTAAAATATGCCTTTAAAAAACCACCAAAACACCAAACACCCAAACACCTTGACCTCAACCCAACTAATTTAGATTTAAACTTCAATCTCCCACTTCTATTACCCCCAGTTTGCAATTAATTTACAGAAGGTCTTCCAGTGCCCTTTAAAAAAATAAAACCAACTTATTTCTATCAGGAAATCCATGAGATTCCTCTACACTGGCATGTTCAGCAGGAATCACCACAGGCAAACACAGAACGTGGCACGAAACAGCATCTGGTCTATTCTGCAGTGTGAGGTTTGTGTGCCATCATTGGGGTGGACATGGAAGCAGCCTCTACCCAATTCCTTCTGGGAATATCTCAGGAAATACTGATTTATTCCAAGACCCACAGAAGTTAGAGTGAAAAGGAAACACTCAGAGACAGAACATGACAAACAGGTTTGGGAGTTATTTTCCTAAATAAAGAAAACTGACTGACAGCTACAGCATGAACCAGTGGATCCATCAAACTGGAGCACACAGAGCTCACAAAACTCCTCTGAAGCTGCCCCCCCCCAGCACCACATGTGGATTCAAAGACACTGGAAGAGATCTGCATAATAAACAGACCCACATGGATGGAGCAGAGGAGCTGGGGTCTTGTTTGCATTACTGCCAGCCCTGGGATTCCAGGGAACTCAACCCTCACGTCCCACTGCAGGCTCCACACATGCAAGAAATGGCTTTTGTCAATAATTCATCACAGTTGCATCTGCTGCTCCTTTCATTCCTGCATCACTGATCAAAAGCTTCCAATGTTCCTGGAGTCACTTGTGTCTCTTTAAAACGTGCACCAAGATTGTGGAAGCTGCATTTCCTTCACAAAATTTCATTGCCACAACAGAAGTCTTCATTTTTTTTCCCCCTCAATTCTTGTGTTTTGATTTCTACCACTTCAGTAAAGCAGGAACTCCCAAGAGGATCCTCACCTCTTTTAAAGCCTCACTTCAGTAACTCAGCTCCATCCAGAGGAACCTTCTGAATTCCAGTGGGAAGAATGAGATGTTGGCTCCACCCCATGAATCCCAGACCCCCAGGAGGGGTTTGGGGTTTGGATTTGGTGTTTTGGGGTCAGTCTGGGACCCCCATGTGGGGTCTGGGGTCACTTTAGGGCTTTGGGCTTGCTGTTTTGGGGTCACTTTAAGGGTTTTAGGGTCACTGTGCAGTTTGGGGTTGGAAGCAACCTTAAAGCTCATCCATTGCACCACAGGCAGGGACACCCCCACCATCCCAGGAGCCCTGTCCAACCCGGCCCTGGACCCTTCCAGGGATGGGCCAGCACCTCCTGGGGTGAGATCCTGGGGTTTGGTGGCCACTCTTGCCCACGTCCATGCACTCCATGGCACAGGAGAGCAGCTGACTCCAAGCTCTGACTGTTCCAATATTCCATATTTAAAAGCCCTGCTTTGAATTTCCCAACAGAAAAAAATCCACTTCTTCAACTCCAGGAATGACCACTAAAGCCTAAATAAATATCAGCAAAACAATGTTAATGTGAGAACACAGGGCCAAGGCCAATCCCAGCACCCAGGGCTCGGAAGAGGGGAGGGAAGTCATGAAACCCAGAAATGTTTTCCAGCAATGACCCCAGCAAGGGCCTGGCTGCTCAGAGTCCTGCACTCTGGCTCATCCCATCCCTGAGTTTTCACACTGGAAACCTCCTCAGTTAATTCCAGTTACTGTCACGGAATCATGGCAGTAAATTGGATTAATCACCAGCAGCAAGGCAGCTGATGGGAGCTCTGAGGAAAAGGTTCTACCTGGGGCCAGTCAGATTTACAGCACCCCCTGCAGCCTGGGGCTCCATCCCTGAGGATCAAGCCCAGCAGCCAGAGCAGTCTGGCTGTTTGTTATTATTCCAGGAGAGCCTGGGCAGCCCCAATGCTAACCCAGCCCTGGGCAGTGCCAGCACAGCAGCCTGCCCATCCACTGCCTTGATCCACTGACCTTGTTTTGCCCTTTTTTCACCCAAATCTCTCACCCTCGACTAGCAAGGAGCTGAGGAGCTCAGAGCTTTCTCTTCCTCTGACCCAGATGGAAACCCAGTGGCAAAAGGAGTGGTGAGGGAAGGGTGAGCAGATATTTCTGCAGGATGAAATGACTTAAATCTTTCATCATTCTTGGAAAACTCAGCAAGAGCTTCCCTCAGGCAATTCCAACGTTACTTTGCTGTCCCTCTAAATGAGGAAAAGCTGTAAATAAATAAAATATAGAAAAGCCAAGGGGTTTCTCTGGAAACTCTCAGCTGAAGTTCCTTTTTGCTAAGAACAAGAGCCCTCAAAAACACGGGGATGAAGTCAAAAGCACCAACAGCCACGCCACGTACTGCTCTCCCCCTTCAAGACTTTCTGCATTACAAGCAAGATTTAGAGTTTCTTCTGCTTTGAAATAAAAACCTGAGAGTGAATTGGTTCAGAAAACATTCCTACAAGCTCCCACTTGCCCACAAGGATGCAGATAAGGCCACACATGTCTCTCGTGGAGCTGTATCAAAGCAGCACTTTCAGGACATGGTTCCCAAAGCTCCTGTGCTGATTTTCTGAGCAAAGAGGGAAATGTGCAGCTTTTGGGTTGAGACTTGTGATCCTCCTAAAACAGGCACTTTTCACATTTTTCAGGGGGGGTAAATCTCACAGCACATCCTCTCCCACCCAGCCCCCAGCACTTCAAGCCAAAGAATTGAGTCAGTTCCAACAGAAAATAGCAGAAAACCATCCTGACGTGCTGATTTCAACGCTTTGCATAAAATATTATTTGGAAGATCGTGTCACGTTTCAAAAGGTTCTTTTCCTATATTTTATGGGGCTCTGAGCACCCTTGATGGGTGGGAGGTGTTCCTGCCCATAGCAGGGGGTGGAACTGGTTGGGCTTTAAGGCCCCTTCCAACACAAATCATCCTGGAATTCTATGAATTTTTATACCTGTTGTGTTTGGGTTTCTCAAATCAGTTTTTTATACGAGTCCTCTCTGCTCATTCACTCTGTTCCACTGCACCAAACAATAACTACAAAGCAGTACCAAATAAAACCTTTAGAAAACCAGCAGCAGCAGCACCAGGATGATTTAAGGTTTTATTTCCTCCCTGCTCAGTGTGACAGAATCATGGATTCTATGGCTTCCCACTGTATGCCAGTTAGGAATTACTGCCGCAAGCACCCAGCTCCAAGCAGTCCCTTTTTTCCTCCCTGAGCTGCAGATGTGTAATTTATAATTCTCAGGCAGTTTAGGCAAAAAGCAGCATTGCAGCTCCCTGCCCTGCTCCTCCTGTGGGTGGGAGCTCCTGCCAGGCCCTGGGAATGCCATCCCAGGCAGCACAAAGCTGTATTTACACCTCAGCAACAGCACCAATGCCCACGCTGCAGAGCGAGCCACCAAAGTGCCACAGAGGATTCAATCCCAGCCCTAACACCAGAGGGATTTCAGGAGCTGGCAGTTCAGGGCTCCTCCCATCCCCTGCCAGCCCTGCCAGGATGGATAAAGCCCCACCAGCTCCTCCAGCTCCAACAGAAATGTTTGATATTGGGCAGATTTATCTCTGGCTGTGCCCAATTCCTAATCACAAACAGGAGAACCAGGCTGAGCTTTGAGCAGTTCAGGCATCAGGAATCCCAGCCCCTGCTCATCAGAGCCTCCCTTATCTCTGACATCTGAAAAGCCTCTCCCAGTAACTGAGAACTGTATTAAAGAGATATTTAGGTCAAAGCTGTAATCTCTCCTCCAGCAGCATCTGGCAGCTGCAGCAGCAGTGTTATCCTCTGTGCTGCCATGGAAACAAAAGGAGGGCCAGGGATGCAGAGAGCTGCACAAGCTCCCCAGCTCAGCCTTTCCCAAACTCTGCTTCTGGGCTTGGGAGCTGGAGGGCACTTGGCTCTTGCACAGTATTTGGGTTTTGGCTTCAATTTGCTAATTGTTCCAATCAAAAGGGTTTTTACTGCTGGTAATATTCCCCCTCTCTCACTCCTCACAGCTTTCAGGTGGGTGCAGAGGTGTCATCTCCTTAAGGACAGCCCCGTGCTTCCTACAAAAGGAATGATAAATAATGGACCCCAGTATATTCCCAAACCCAGTCTCATGCACAAAGTTTGACACCCAACACCACCAATTTGTTTGTTTTGCCCTTAAATATAAAGCAGCTCCAAGCCTGAGCCTCATCCTAAGCCTCCCCACCCCACAAAACAAATCCCCAAACCAAACAGAGCAGATATTTTGGCTGCAGGCTTTTTACAAGGAAAAATACATTACACACTTAACAAGGAAAACTTCCCATCCCCTGGATTTTCCCAGTGGGTTGGGTCCTGGAGCTGACACACACAGTTAGTGTAAGAGAAACTAAAATCCCACAGATGGAACCAGAGTTTTCTCCTGTGGGAAGCACAGAGCGGGGGATGCTGTGGGTGAGGAGTGTCAGGAACATCCCTCAGTTCCAATCAAATGCACATTTCCCAGCACATCCCTCAGAAATGTGGCACTGGGAAGCTGGGCCAGCCCCTTTTCCAACAGGCAATGACAGCCCCACCAAGAGGCTGAGAGGAACAGAGAGAGCAGACCAAGAGGAAATGAAAGCAGCCCTGCAGCACAACTGCTCCCTGCTCCAATAAAACTGGGGAGGGAAACGAGCATCTCTGCAGTGCAGGAACATCTTTTATTTCAGGCAATAAACAATATTTCCTAAGGGCCAAATCCCCACAGAAATTCAGCTCAACACAGAACTGCAGCAGGAGTGGAAAGCAGGAAGGAAAACAAGGCACTGGAGAGGAGAAGGAATGTTTGGTAAATGCTTTATTTTGTTGTGTCTGCCCAAAAGCAGGGCAGGGTGAGAGGTGAGATCTGTTCTGGGAGGGGTGGGATCTGTTCTGGGAGGGGTGGGATCTGTTCTGGGAGGGGTGGGATCTGTTCTGGGAGGGGTGGGATCTGCTCCCTCCCATCTCCTGCCTCAAGGCAAGGCCAGTGCCAGCACAGAAAGAGGATCCCACAGGGAACTCAGTGAAAAGCTGGAGATAAAGTTTTGACTTTAGACAGGCAGGAGGGAAAATCCACAACGAAATCCATGTCCCAGCAAGGATGTCCAAAGCATCCTTCAAAAACCACAGCCTGGGCTGCCTCTCTTGACTACAGACACAAACCAGGCTTTAGCCTTTCTTATTCAAATCTGAATATTAATGAGGAACCTCCCTGAGAAGCATCAAAGATGAAAAGGGACAGCTTCTGCAGTTGGCACAAGAGAAATCGACATGAAAGGATAAATTAAAAAAGATTAAATGGGGGGAAAAGAGCATTTTGAAAGAATATGGGAGCAGATTTATCTGGCAAGAAGAAAGTCACAAAAAAAAGGGGGCAGGCTGCAAAGACTTTTAGCTTTTCAGATAGGTAAGAATGGCTGCAACTCAAAAAAACAGCTAAAAACAAAGCAAGGGGAACTTGGTGACTACTTGATAGAGAAGAAAATGGAATCATGGAATATCCAGAGCTGGAAGGGACCCACAAGGACCATCAGTCCAAGCCTGGCCCTGCACAGACACCCCAACAACCCCACCCTGGGCATCCCTGGCAGAGCTGTCCAAACCCTCCTGGAGCTCTGGCAGCCTTGGGGCAGTGCCCAGCACCCTCTGTGGGCAGAACCTTTCCCTAAAATCCAGCCTAAACATCCCCAACACAGCTCTAGAAGCAACAGTGAGTAAAACCCATCACACAGTAAGGCAGCCTGCCCAGGATTCCCACCCCTGGCATTCCAAGAGGAGTTGGTTCTGGGGTAACACCTGAGCATCACAGAACATGAAGCAGATGGCAGTAAATGAGCAAAACCACAGCAACCTTGGGGGAAAAAGGTCTAGGAGGAAGGAGAGAATGGGGATATCAAGGCAGGCTTAATGAAACAGAAGTGCAAACACTTGAGAGTGTCTAACACCAAATCCCAGACTAAAACTTGGCAGGGGCCTGGAGTGCCAGGACAAGGGGGAATGGCTTTAAACAAAAGGAGGGCAGGGATGGATGGGATAGTGGGAAGGAATTCCAACCTGGGAGGGTGGGCAGGCCCTGGCACAGGGTGCCCAGAGCAGCTGGGGCTGCCCCTGGATCCCTGGCAGTGCCCAA
>JAYDZK010000002.1:3804107-3816614 GCA_034509185.1 Euphonia xanthogaster
CCCCTGGATCCCTGGCAGTGCCCAAGGCCAGGCTGGACAGGGCTTGGAGCAGCCTGGGGCAGTGGGAGGTGTCCCTGGAATGGCAGGGGTGGGATGGGCTGAGCTCTGAGCTCCCCTGCACCCCAAACCCTGCTGGGGTTCTGTGAGCAAGCAGCCCGGGCAGAGGCAGCCCCTCTCCATAAGCAGAGCCCTGAAGTGTTTCACTCACAGCCCTGCACCTCTGCTGGGGACACTGCCAGGTCCTGCAGGCACTCACAGCTCCATTGACTTTGGGATTGTAACAGAAGGGAAAACTGCTGGGCTGGGTCTTAATCTGCCTCTTCCCAATTTCACACCGTGCTTCTTAACCCTTCAGTAAGCAGGGATAAACAAGAGTGACTCCATCTTTAGCTCCCCCTCCTCTCTCACGCTGGTCCCTCCTGGCTGCCCCACTCCTCAGGGGGGTTGCTCCTGCCTGGACCAACTCCACCACCCTTTTTCTGTCCCCACCCTGACCCACAGCAAGCTCAAGCCACCAGGACACCCAGCACCAAGCACCACCAGGTTCTTCTGTAGCTGTGCACAAGCAGCTCCTGCTTTTTGCTTTCCCTGGGCATTCATCAGAACCTGAACCTGAAGGGGCTGCAGCAGATTCCTCCAGGATTTGCTGCTGGGTCTTTTCAACACAAAAAAAAAAAAAAATCAATTATTTATTCCTGGATGTGATTTCCTACTTTTAAAAACTCTCATGCACAAGAGGACCCTGCCTCTTACCTGATGGCAGCTCAGCTCAAGTCTTTAACAAGAGCAACCAAAATGAACAATTCCCTCTGTCCCCCCCTACAGAACTCAGGTAAATGTGAGCTGTGATTCTCCCCATAAAAGCCAAGGCTGCCCTACCCCAGTACCTCATGTATCCATCCCCTATAGACCCCACTCTCAGTTCCAGCTCTGGTTACACTCTGAGGGTGATCAATGCACACACAGAGGCAAACTCTACCCTTGTCACACCCAGCATGGAGTCACTGTGCTTTAATGGGTGTGATCCTACACCCAGCTCAACCTCCAACAACTCCTGCAACCCAAACCCAGCTGAACCTGCAAAAATCCCTACAACCCAGCTGAACCTAGAGAAACTCCTACAAAAACTCCTACAACCCAGCTTGAACCTCCAAAAACTCCAAAAACAACCCCTCCAACCCAGGTGAACCTACAGAAACTCCAACAACCCAAACCCAGCTGAACCTGCAACAACTCCTCCAAAAATTCCTACAGCCCAGCTTGAACCTACAGAAACTTCTACAACCCAGGGGAACCCACAAAAATTCCTACACCAACTCCTACAACCCAGCTGAACCTACACAAACTCCTACACCCAGGTGAACCTACAACAACCCCTACAGCCCAGCCTGAACCTCCAAAAACTCCTCCAACCCAAAGCCAGCTGAACCTCCAAAAACTCCTTCAGCCCAATTGAACCTACAGAAACTCCTACAACAACTCCTCCAACCCAAACCCAGGTGGACCCACAAAACTCCTACACAAACTCCCACATCCCAGCTGAAGCTGCACTCCTCCCAGGAGGCTCCTCCCCTCCCCATCACTGCAAAGGGTGATGCTGCCATGGAGGATTCCTCATCCCTCTGCTGCCCTGGGCCACCTGCTGCAGTGGCAGCACCCAAACCCTGGAGAGCACAAGTTCAATCCCAAATCAGCCCAACTTCCTTGCCTGTCCACCCAAACCTGTGCTCTGACATCATCTGACCTTTTCCAGTGCCTTTAGCTGGGGCTACAGAAGGTTTGTGCAGAAGTACATCTAGAAAAACATTTCCCCTCTCCACCAGGGAAATGATGACTTGTTTATGCAACACATTTCTGAAAACATTTTTTAGAACTGCAGTCATGTCTCCCAGATTGCTATGCTGGTTGTCAAAACAGAGCCTCTTTTTCCCTGACTGCACCATATGTAATCCTAAATCCACTTTCCCTAACTTGCTATCACCCATGCAAGATTTGGAGATGATTAGTGGAAAACACACAAATGAGATGCTGTTCTCCAGAGAACAGCCCAGCAGGGATAATCTGACTGGGTTTATATTTATTAGCCTGATGCACATCTCACTTTGTTTAAACAAAGCTTTTGTCAAATGTCAAAAAGAAAAAAAAAGTTAATGCAATCCAAGGCATGGTCTCAAAGGGAATTAATGCTGATCTGGAACCAGGGCAAAAGCCTTGGTTACAGCAACAAGGAAACAGTGCAAGGGGGCCCATTTTCCTTCACTTGCACAGAGATCCACCAGGAGAAAAAGGCTGATTTCCTAAGAACCTAAAGCAGGACAGTGGGGAGCCCATGCCCTGTGTGCATGAGAGCACCTTCCTGACCTGGTGGGGAGAGGAGATGGCCCCATAAAGGCTCCCAGCACAGGAAGGTGCCCTGCATGCTCTCCCTGCCCTGCCTCCCTGCCCTGGGAGCTCTGCTCTGGCAGCACCCTCACCCCAGGTGCTCCAGCTGCACAATTGGTTTTTATCTTCCTGACACCCCCTTGCCCCATGTCATGACCCTGCTGCCTGCGAGGCCACAGGGATGTGAAACCTGCACTGCAAACCTGGCACAGCTGAGCCAGGGCTGCCCCCTGAAGCTGCACTGCAAACCTGGCACAGCTGAGCCAGGGCTGCCCCCTGAAACCTGCACTGCAAACCTGGCACAGCTGAGCCAGGGCTGCCTCCTGAAGCCAGCACAAAGCCAAGGAAGCAGGGAAGGAAGGGCTCAGCACCTTTCCCCTGAAAAGTGCTTAAAAACAGTTACCAACAGCCAGAAAAGATAATCTGGGACTAAAAACTCCATCAGGAAAGTTTCCTTCCATAGCTGCCTATTTAAAAAGCACCTGCTACCACCAGGCATTTTGGAAACCACAGGACCCAGGCAAGTCCAGAGTATTTATTTTGGAAACCCAAAACATTGCTCACGTGACCTTTAGACTCAGAGGCTGCAACACAAAGCCTCTTTCAGCTCTCCCTGCAGATAAAGCTGCAGGTTTGGAGGAAGCCAGAAGGAAGGAAAAAGCACCAGGATGCCAAGGTCCATTCCCCACCATTCCTGGGGCTCCTCCTCCCCCTCCACACAGCACCTGGGGAATTACTGCAATCAACACAGAACCACTGCAAATATCCACTTGTTAATCCTTCTCCATTTGAGGCTTATGAAGCTGAATCTTTACTTTTGCCAGAACTGGTAATATGACATATTAAAAAAAATAAACCAAAAAAACCCCCAAAAACCCACTCATCCAGGAATCAGTGTTGTAGGTCTCTGCAAAAATCCTGCCCTCTGGCTATGCTCTTATTGGTGTTTCCTGGGTGAACCAAAAAGCTCAAGTGTGTTTTCCAAGCTCCAGCAGGCTCCCATCACCTCGGGCACATACTTGAAACTCAAAGCCCTGCACCAGAAATGACATCTTTAAAGGAGCCCATGCAGAGCTCAGCCATCAGAAAGCAATTTTGTTCACCTAAGAGACCAAACCCCTGTGTCCTTAAAGTCCTGGCCCTGATGCTTTTTGCACTTGCTATTTTACAGCATGCAAATGAGGCCTATTAAAGGATGATTTTGAAAAAATGAGCTATTTTTGCACAAGGCCTCTTGCTGCATCTTGACCTACAACGTGCTTGTAAACTGAGCCCTTGCTAAGCCCCTGCACCCAAACACTTGAAATTCTCCCTTCAAATTCTGTTCTGTAACCTCCTATTTCCTTTATACGAGCTGAGAAAGGAGAGCTGGGGGTCACTTTATATTCTTTGTCACCTCTGTGCCACTTCCTCAGGTAAACTCGACCCTATCAGCCACTGAAATTCATTATAAAAAAATCTTTTCATGTTTAGGGGGAAAAAAAAAAACAAAACAAAAAAAAAAAGGTGCCAAAAAACCCACCTGAAGATCTAAAATGCAGTGCAAAGCCAACAAGAAGGGTGCCAGCCTCTACTCCAGCAACACCACCAGCACTCAGAAAATAAATAACAATCCAGTGCAGCCTGAAATCCTTAATAAAGGGAATAAAGGGCAGCCACTTGGGAGCAGGACAGAGGGGAAACAGTCTCCAAACCTCAAAGGATCCCCCAAAGCAGCACAGAAGGTGACACTGCATGCCCAGCTCCAGCAGCCAGAGGGACCAGCCCTGCCCTCCTGAGCTCTGTCCCTGGGCTCTCTCACACACACGGGTGCTCAGCACATCGAGGCAGCGACTGGGGCACATCCCAACCACCTCTGGCTCCTCCTCCCCGCTGGAAGGGATTTGTTTTTTTCCCAGGCAGAGGGAGGATGAGGGGAGCAGCTGGAGCAGACCCCAGCACAGCTCCAGCATCCTGGACTTTGTTTCTGAAGCTGCAGCGCCGTCAGAGTTCACATCCCAGAATGAAAACAAAGCAAACACCAAAATAAACTTCACTCTCTTACTAATTAAAGGGATTCTTTCCTCCAGGAAGGCCAACACAAACCACTGCCATGGGGTTAAGGATGTATTTTTAGCACTCAGTGCTTCCAGCATTTTTATGGAGGCTGTGCAAGGAAACCAGAGCCTGACTGCCCCTGTAGCATCATCAAAAGCTCCATCTAGGAAGGGGTTTTTTTTCCCCCTTAAATTTATTTGAAATGCCCCAAGACATTTGCATAAGCTAAATCCCAACAATACTGGAATTTCCTCTCCAGCATCCCCATTTTCATTCCCTGGCAAGGATCCAGTGAATTTTGACAGCCACCAGAGAATCCCAGAGTGGTCTCGGTTGGAAAGGACCCACAAACCCATCTCATCTCACCCCTGCCATGGCAGGGACACCTTCCACTATCCCAGGCTGCTCCAAGCCCTGTCCAGCCTGACCTGGAACACTCCCAGGGATGCAGCAATTTCAAAAGATACCTTAGTTAAGAACTCTGGCACATTTTTAATTGCCTTTGCTGCCCTTTCCACTTCATCCACAGCATTGATGGGGGCTTCCATACTGCAGGTCACACTGCCAACAAAGAACATTATTTAACAGATAAAAGCCTGAACTCACCAGTGACAGGCATGGGTTTGAAAGCAAAGGAAAAGCAAGCATTTCCAAATTTACTGCCTACACCTAGCTCTAGGAAACTGTTCCCAAAGGCATGACAGATGAAAATCTCACTTTCCCAGCACAAGTCCAAGTCCCAGTTCAAGTTTTCTAACAAGCCAACAAGTTTCCACTTGTAACTTGTTCCCAAATGATGGCTGTAGGGTTGTTCCAACCACATTCCAGGTTTTTTTCTCTTGACTGCTCAAGACATCTAACCCCAGGATTAGAAAAATGGCATCGAGCTGTCCCTGATGGAATCAGAGCCTGAAAAGTGGAGGGTTCTGTTTAGGGAAATGGGTTTAATTAAATCAATTGGAAATTAAAGCTGGTTTAATACAGAAATCTGAACCATTAATTCAGATTCAGTAGATGTGCTTATTATCCATATATGCAAGAAAATGAGGGGCCAAGTCTTTACATATGGTGGTAAAAAAATCCCAGCAGTGAAATCTCTTCATTCCACTAAACTCTAAGGTTTTCCCATGTTCATAGATAAACAACTTTATCCTAAACACCAACAATAAAAAACAAATCATTTCATAACAGTGGTTTGGGTGACTCCCAACACCTGAAATCCAAGTCTCCACCCCATTTTAACAGAAGGGAAAGGTAATGCCAGCTGTACCAGCTGGCCCCAATTAAACACCTCAAATTTATCAGCTCTGGAAGCATTTCCTCGTGGGCTGAGAACCATCCACCATTCGTGTCCCTGCTGACTCACACAAACATTCAGCAGCCTTTAAAGGTGGTGTTCTACCACCTTCTACACATTCCAACCAGCTCAGGGAGATGAGGAGAGCGCAGGGAGGGAGCTGACAAGATCCACCTGGATGTGCAGCAGAATATTCCCCATTCAATGCAAGCAGAATATTCCCCCCTCAATGCAAGCAGAATATTCCCCACTCAATACAATATCCCCACCCAATAAAAACAGGGTGAACAGTTCTAGCAGCTGCTGCTTGTTCATGTAAAAACATACTTCCAGTTATTAAAAATCACAGAATAATTTGGCTTGGAAAGGGCCTTAGAAGATCATCTAGTGCCATGGGCAGGGACAGCTCCCACCAGAGCAGGCTGCTCTGAGCTCCTCTCACCCTGTGCACTCCAAGAAAAAGGCACAGAACACAGATTTCAGATAACCCGTCCTGCCCAACTCATTCTCCCCTCATCCACACCGTAAGATGAATATCTCAGGACAATTTGCTCCCTTTATCTGCCTGGGTGCCAGCCTCCACAGCAAGAGCAGAATATTTACAGACCATTTTAGGGCTGGCCACTTCCCAGTTTATCAGGGAGCCTAAAGGAGTGGGAGGATCACATCCTGCTGCCTTTCCCTCTGGCAGGACCCACAGGAGGCTCAGGGCAGTTTTAAGCAGCATCACCTTACCAGGCTGCATGACAAAATTAAAGGCTGCACACAAACCAACTGCTTTTATAGCAGAAAAAAAACAACAGTTCTGATGAAAAAGCTGGCCAGCAGACAATGCAAACTGAAACTATTACCTTGCATGGGCTCAAACTGCCCTCTCCCAGAGGTGCCTCCAGGCTCCTTAATCCTGCCTCCCTTGGAGGGAATGCTGCCCAGGTGCTCCTTGTGAGGGGATCTTCATTAACCCTGCCCAGCATCACAGCTGAGCATCATCAACATGCCCTGCTCTATCCCAGGCACCAGATACACATCAGGAAGTGCCTGCATCCCTGTTAAAATCACAGAAAATTCAGGATGGAAAAGAGCTCCAAGATCAAGTCCAAGTAGCTGAGCCAGGTGTGTGCTCACAGCCAGAGGTGTTTGTCATCTGTAAAGCTCCAGAGCAATTCTCATGGTCAGTTATACCAAGGCTACAGCAGAAAAAAAGAAAAATCTCACACTGTGTTACCTACTAAACTGCTTTAGGCACTGTGATACACAAGAAGAATGAACAAAATGATCTAGGGGAGCATTACATGAGGTTTTCCCCATGAAAAAGGCAGGCAGGCACAGAGGGCTCCCAGAGAGCCACTGGATGAAGAAATCTCTGCACAGACCAGTCTCCACAGGAAGGAAAAGCCTGACATAAAGGCAGTAAAAAACCCACCAAGGATTTCAGGCTGAAAATCGTGCCTCTGAGTGAAACCCTTGCTCAGGATTGCACCTGGCACCAAGAAATGAAAACCTCTGGCTGCTCTCATCACCCCTGCACCTCAAAATATCCATGAGCTGCCTGTTCCCAAGGCTTTGCTCTGCCACTGGAGTGTCCCCAGGTGGGAGCACCCCTGGAGCACAAAGGCTGTGCCTCCATCCTTCCCCAGAACTCACAACCTGCCTCCCTCATTCCCACTTCCAACAGAGGAAGGAGCATTTGCATCTGGAGGGAAAATAACCTCCTGTGATTTTAAAGGTGTTTTCAGACAGCTGAACTCCCCAGAGTCAGGCATTTATCTTTTAAATTAAACAGAGATGTCACCACAATCCGTATTGTTAAAAAAAAAATAAATAACAAAACAAGGGGCAAATAGGCTGAATTTCAAAAGTTGGAAATCACAGCACAAGAAATGGAAAGCTGCCATTCCCCAGCTGGTATCTGGGGAGTGAAATGTCCATGAGGAATTAGGAGATTTTCTGCAGAAAGCAAAGAACAAGCACTATAAATGTCCAATGCCTGGAGACTGCATTTGCCAGCCTGTACCCAGTGTCTCCCCCAACACACACACAGTGAGCATCAAGCATTTTGAAGCTATCATGAAGCATTTGGCAGACAGACCCTCAGAAAGTCACTCATTTACCCCAAACCACGGTGTAAAGCATCCACCTTAACCACAACACTGCAGTGAATAAATGTCACCCCCCAGACCAAAACCTGCTGGGGATGGAGAGCCCCTGGAGCTGAAAGCAGCTCCTTTACCAAGAGAGCAACAGCCAAACCTGAGCTGAGGAGCCCCAGAGCACACAAATCCCCTGCCTGCCCCCCGGAGCACCAGCAGTAAAGGGGAAATGTGATGCCCTCCTTCCCAGGCTGTTTCCTCCTCACAGCAATTTCAAGGCTGTGAAATTCTCAGGAATTCCTAAATTATTTCCAGAAGTGGTTTATAACATGCCCAGGGACAAAAGCTGCCAGCAGCACAAGAGTCCACTGGAAACTTGACCTTTGGGGTTGTGCATTGATGCCCCAGCCTTTATTGGTATTTTCCAAGAAAATCCTGTGCTGAAATCTCACTTTAATATAAACAGCCCCAGAGCTTCCAGCTCCAAAATCTGCTACAGGAATTAAAGGCCACACTGCTTCCTGAAAATTCAGGTGACCAGAACCTCCAAGACCCGAGACTTCAAAAGCTGTGCTGTAATTCAAGCTGCATTTACACAAACTGGCTCCCACTCCATGTGCCAATTAGTGTCCTGGAAATGCTCCTCAAAAATGCTGCCAAAATCTGTGACACAATCAGCAAAAATGCCCTTAAAACCCCCAACAAAACAAAACAAAACAAGCAAAAAAAAAAAAAAAAACCAAAAAAAAAAACCACCAAACCAACAACAAAACCAAACCACACCAAAAACACAAACAAACAAAAAAAACCCCACAAAAAGCCTCCCAACTACTTTGAGGCCCAAGGTTTTAAGCACAAGTCATCCACTGGAAAAAAACATGACATTGAAATGAAGGAAAAATACAAGTGAGAATGCTGCAGAACTGCTCATTTCACCAGCCAGCTGATTTTATTGGTTCTGCCATCACTTTTTCCTAGGTTTGGCCTGCTGGGTGCATATTCCACTAAACAAACACGAAGAAATAAAGGTGGTAAAATTGACTTTAAGTGATTTCATGAGTTGGAGTTGAACACAAGTGCCTCTATTAGTCAAAAATTCCCAGCCCAGAGAGGAAGGACACAGCCTGACTCCAAAGTGCTATCACACAGCTCACCAGCTTAGACACAGCCATAAAATTATTAAAAATGCACAGGAATGTGCCTGAAATGAAGGCATTGCAAGCAAACTCCATTGGACATGGATTTATACATTATATAAAAATTATATATATGTGTATATATACATATATATGTATTACATCTATGTATTTATATATGTAAATAAATAAAATGTAATCCCCCCAAAATGCCATGCCATTGGAAAAAAAAAGGGAATTAAGAAAAAAAAAATCAATTCCTCTGGCTGAAAAGGTACAAGAGCTGACAAGATAAGCTGAACTCCAGTGGGGTGAGCCCAAATTTAGCCTTGGTTTATCTGGGAAGCCTTTGTGGAGGTTCCATGGGGCTCCCTGGGCTCTCATCCAGCACCCAGTGCTTGTTGGTCAAGTGTTTACCAAAGCTCATCATCTGAATGACTGAAAAAATGCACAGAAATTCGTTTTTATTAATCTTAGCAGGGGGAAAATAAAACAGTTGTGTGTTTTTGCTGTGGTTTTTGTTGAGTTTTTCCTGCACAAAACCCTTCCTTCCTCCCCCCTGAGGAGCTGCTGGGGGACAGGGCCAGCAGATGTAAACAGCAAAGGCCAGCAGTGTTTGTGATGACTGCAGTGACACATTCCTGGGATTATTCTGCAGGAAAGGAACTCAGCTTGGATCCAGAGAGAAATCAGCTTTTTGCTTGGGAGTGTGAGCCACGCAACCCTGCTGCAGCACTGGAATGAACAGAAGGAGTGGGAGCAGGAATTCTCCATCCCAAATTTGCAGAGCTCTCTGCAGCTGGGCTGGGGAACTCAGCTCCAGTCTCTGGGTTGGCAGGGGCTGGGCAAGGAGGCTGGAAAAGCCAAGAGAGCCACCTCAGAAGCCACCTGAAGTGGCTCTTTGGGGACAGGGCACTGAGCTGGCAGCCAGCTGCAACTGCAGGAAAGCTCTGTGAAGTCCTGTGCTTGTGGGAACAGGGTCAGACCCATTTTATAAATCATTGCTACACCACAACTGTGATGTTTTCTGGGTCCCCAGGATGAAGGAGGAGTTGAGAATCTGACACCGTGTTCTTAGAAGGCTAATTTAGTATTTTATGGTATTATTATTAATTTATGGCATTATATTAATTTATTGTATACTACATTGAATTATATTAATTTATTGTATATAATATTAATTATATTATATTATATTAATTATATTATTACTATACTAAATAATAAAGGATACAACAGAAAGCTCACCAAGATACCAACTAAAAACTCGTGACTGCTTCCAGAGACCTGACAGCTGGCTGTGATTGGCCATTAGTTAAAAACAGTTCACATGGAACCAATCCAACATTCACCTGTTGGTAAACAATGTCCAGGCCACATTCCAAAGCAGCAAACACAGGAGCAGCAATCAGATCATTATTGTTTTCATTCCTCTCTGAGGCTTCTCAGCTTCCCAGGAGAAGAAATCCTGGCAAAGGGATTTTTCAGAAAATATGACAGTGACACATAACCAGCTCCATCAGCCACTAAATGCTGCCAGGCCCCCAACACCAAAATGGTTTTCCATCCAAACTGGTTTTCCACACAAAAACAACCTGTCACCATACTCCATCCCCACTATTTATGGGCAACATCTCACTGCTACAGCTGATTCTCAACCCTAAAAATGCAGAGCAGGCAAGCTCAGATCACACTCCATGTCTTCTTTGTTTGGGATGGAAAGGGACTGGGTATCAGTCAGTTCCTGGCGTTCTTTGCAAGGGTAGAGGTCAAAGCAAGCTGTGACAGGAGCATTCCCTGTGAGTGTGAGGAAGAGGAGCTGCACTTTAACACCTCTGCCTGGCTACTGCAGCACCCTGCACAGGCATGGCCTGGGCTCCTCCTGCCACAGAAACCCCCAGCAGGGACTCCAGAACAATTCCCTCAGTGTGCTCATTTCTTTTCCAAGCCAGGATTCCCAGGTGGGAGCCCACAAGGTGCCCAGACACATTCAGGGCCTGCAGAAGTTCCAATGGTACAGTGTGAAATTAAACATCTGGGACTGCCATCCATAATCCACAAGGCAAGCAGAGTTTCCATGGCAAAAGACATCTAATCATCACCAGCATCCTTTAACAGTTACCTAGAGCAGAGCTGAGATTAACACAGCAAATAAATCCCCCTTTGTTCTAGATCCTTTATTTCAAACACAGCTTTCTGCTGCAAACAGAGCACCCCCAGGAAAGCGCTGCTTCCGAGATGCTTCCTTGCAGAGCCTCACACTGGGGTATTTTCTGGGGTTTCTCATGGCAGGAAGGAATAAATGACTCCATGTTCCAAGGAGTAATTTATACATACTCCAAGGTAATTTATAATTTTAGGATGCTGTATTATATCAAGGAATGCTATACTAAACTATACTAAAGAATACACAAAATATACAGATGGAAGGCTAAAAAGATAACAATGAAAAACTTGTGACTCTCCAGAGTCCTGACACAGCTGATGGTGATTGGTCACTAAGTCAAAACAATTCACATGAAACCAATCAAACATTCACATGTTGGATAAACAATCTCCAACCACATTCCAAAGCAGCAAACACAGGAGAAGCAAACGAGATAATATTGTTTTCCTTTTTCTCTGAGGCTTCTCAGCTTCCCAGGAGAAGAATCCTGGGCAAAGGGATTTTTCCAGAAAACATGATGGTGACATCACACTTCATTCAGAAGGGACACAAAGGTCCCTCAAAATCAAGCACTGCTACTTCACCACCCCAAATCAGGGTTCCAAAGGGATCAGATGAGAGCTGCCAGCAAAAGCCACCCAACAGGAAGGTTCCCTGTTCATACCAAAGGACAGCACAAATCCTGCTGCTGCTCTGGCTGGCACTTAGCTGGGAACAAGAGCTGAGTGGTGCTGCCACTGTCTGCAGGAGGAGCTGGCTCGGGAGTGCTGCAGTGCAGGAGCCTCTGTGAAGATCCAGGAATGCCCAGGGACAGGCTCTGCCCTGCACTGCAATCCCCCCGTCCTTCGAGGGATCCTGCCACGCTGGGGAGGGCACTGGGGCAGGCACTGCTCTGGCACAGCCTGGGAGAGCTCCTGGAAGGGTCTGCTCCTGGAAGGGTCTGCTCCTGGCTTTTGGCTTCACCACTCAAGTGCAGCCCTGGCCACTGGGGCAGAAATGCACAGGAGCAGGGCAAGGCAACCCTGCACATCCAGCCGAGGGCAGAAACAGCACATCTGCCTGGGACTGTGACATCTTCATCAGAGCTGAACTGGATGAAAGCATCTGCCAAAGCAGAGAACAAAGCCTTGCAGCCTTCAGAGAAAACAGCAGCCATCGTGTGTCTATTTTACAGCCACAACTGAACTGAAAAACCTTCAGATTCCATGACTAAACATAGAAATGAAAATATCTATTCAAAAATATAAATATATAGTCTATAATACATAATTTTATTTATATATTTATTTATTATTCTAAATAAGTTTATAATATATATTTTACAATATGATATATAATATGTATTAAGTATTTTAAAAATTATCTGTATTCTATATATAAATATAAAAATCTATAGAA
>JAYDZK010000002.1:3836884-3846921 GCA_034509185.1 Euphonia xanthogaster
AATGCCTACTTCTAAAATTTAGTCTTCACATTAGAAAATGGCAGTTGGATAAAGATGTTCCTCTCCCTTTGTTATGAATATGATTTTTAAAGCCTTCCTGCATCAGAATTTAGCCACAAACTGAGCAAAATACAAAACCACAGAACATGCAAATAAATCAATCATTCCTGTGTTATATATCTTCAGAATATGATCCAAAAGTAATTCTGGGTGTAGTTTTCAAACTTCAGCATTGCATAAACTAAATACCCTGCAGCACAATTGGACTGACATGAATTACAAAGTAAAATAAATACACACTGGGATGTGTCTTTTGTTCCTGTTATTTTACTTTTCCTTTTGCCTTTCAAAAGTTGTATTAGAGCCCATAATACTTGATAAGAAAAAATTAGAAATGTCATTTAGAAGAGGGAAGTAATTTAATTTTGTACTGTGGATTTCTAACATACATCTATGGAAATGTTCTTGCCTATCCCAGTGATTTCCCTCCCCTCAAATATTTAAGCAAGGATAGGGCATGCCTGAAAGATGCATGTAAGAGCTGTTTTAATAAAAGAATTTAACCTCTGACTTTTACAAGCAGAGATTTGATTTCTAGATATGAGTTCTTTGCCTGCTTTTCAGTAAATTTTCTCTTTACAGTCTTTTGGAAAACTGTACCCAAGTCTTTATTGTGCACGACACTTGGAGTTCTTTTTTATTGACTCAGGCTGCTTCTTGCCAAAGTCAAAAGGTTGGAAGCAAGGCCACTGGCATGGGAAGAAATGTGTAAAGAATAAAACCACTTCAGTTGGAAATACAAGAATTGCAATGAAATAAAAGAAATGAAGCAGAATAAAATGAACTTTTCCCTTTTTATGGTGGTGTTTACTTCACAGGCAATAGTGACAGACCCAAACTAAGCTCTCTGCCATGGGAAGATGCAGGATTTCTGTGCATCCAGCACTTTTCTTGACTATCAGACTCTTGGGATTTAGCCACATACCCTGGATGTGAACAGTGGGGAGATCTTTATCTCAGCACCCCTTATTTCTCAAATTTCTTCTCCACTTTTAATTCCTCACAGTTGCTTCCTTTCCTTCCAAGACCTTCCACCTCAGTTTCCCCCTTTTTGTTCTCCCTCTTTCCTCTTTTCTGAATTCATGTGGGCTGTCTGAAGGTATGAATTATTTGAGGATCTATTGTAGGATAATTTTTGTGTAAGAGTACTTTTAAACGACTGCTTTAACTTATATACAGGAAAATACAAGTTCATATCCCCTCACTTCTATCCAAGCAGGAAAACACAAAACTTTACAGAGATTTTGTTTTACCAGCTCTCATTTTTTCCTCATGTAGGAGATGAGAAGAGGGATCTGATGACTTCTTAGCAATGCCAAAAATCTCAGCTTTTGTTTGCTCAGTTTTTCTTAGCGTGGCCTCAGGTTTGCAAATGCACCAAACCACAAACCCACAGTTCAGTTTGCAAAGGCCAGAGCACAGGATTTAATACTGACAGACAAACAAATATTTTATATATTTCTACTGTATCATTACTTGGCTTAGGAAGTAAAAAAAAAAATCCACCAGCAGCTTTCCAGGCAAAATTAGACAAAAGTGACAAGTCTCATCCATGTTGATATTGAAATCAAACCAGACTATGAGTTTCAAATTGTTCTAAAAGAAAACCAAACTAATCTGTATCTGACTCATTGGAAGACATTGAACTGACGCAAAGTCCTGCTGTTACAGAACTCACCCATGGTATTCATCACCTTGGAATATACTCAGGCTGGCAAACCTGAAAAGAGACAACATAAGCAGAATTACACAGGTTTTATTTTCCTGTTATTACTCTCTGTGTGTTGGGGCTTTTTCTGATTTATAAAAATGCCTGGACATTCCTACAAATAAGTGTACCTGGACCAATTACTGCAAAGCTGCATGGATACGTTTATTATTTATATTCATTATTTATAAGATTATTTTTAATGACAGATTGGTGAGAAATTAGCTCCCTCTGCACTAAAATATCCAGTCTAGCCACACCCTGACAGAACAAATATGAAGAGTATAAAATAAATGTAATTTTTGACACTGACCATGTCTTTCCTACAGAATGGCATTTCTTTGGGCCAGCAATCCAGGAGCAGCTTCTGTCCCTCTTCCTCTCACACACTTCTTGGGGGGAGCAGGAAAAGCAGAAACAGCTGCTGTGAAGCTTGAGGGAATATGGATGGCACTCATAAATTTAATATTATGTTATTCCCTTCACAGGCTGTGCAAGGTGCTGTTCAACCTGGTGAATTCTTGAAGGCAAGGCTCAATCCTCTTTCCATGCTGCAGAAGGTAAGAAAAATAATATGACAATGAGGACAAAAGAAACCCCAAAAAACCAGTGAGAAAAGACAAAACCCAGTGGGCCAAAATACAAGAGGTTTTCTGTCCAACAGAAGCCTTTTTCATGCTGTTGTCAAGGATTTTATGCTTCAAGAAATGTGGATTTGTCTGTACTGGCTTCTGCTGTGCTGTATCACGGGGTGACTGTGGGTGCTCATCCAGGAGTAAATCCTTGACTGGAGAGGTTTAAAAAGTAATACAAAAGTTTATGCAACAATAAATAAGACTGCAAGGTCAAAACCTAAAAGTTTTATAGACAGCAGAAATCAGAGCTCTATCAGTCGTTTTGGAGTGGTAAAACTAAAAATAACACCCCACAAAGAGCTGCTCTGTTTTCTTCTTCTCTTTTTTTCCCCCCCTTAGAATGAAAATATTCCATTTAAAATTAACTTGTTTTGACTGAGCAATACAAAGGTAAAACATGAAAACAAAATAGTCAGCATTTGGCACTGGTGTTTCCAGCTGAAACTCCTACAAATATTGCCCAGGCTGGATTTTGGGAAGCAGGCTTGGGGAGGTTTGTCCCTCCAGCTCAGCTCAGCTCCCCCAGCAGTGGTGGCTGCTGGAAAAACAAACTGGATGTGCTGCACACAGGCACCCAGCCAACTGCACCTGGAAAAGGAAAATAACATCTTAAAAGGGAAATTCATGCAATCCGTGAGCACAGGACCCTGCAAGCACCACCAGAGATCAGGTGGTAAAATGTGTGTAGGGGAAAGAAGAGTGAGCAGCAATATCATTATTTAAATACAGTGAGGAGCTTCATTCCAAAAGGTCCAGAGTGCCATAAAATATGATTAACATTAATAGAGTTAAAGACAATTTGTGTCTTTCAAGACAAAAATTCATGCTCTTACAACCATAGCCTTAGGATTTTGATAGGGAAATGAAAGACTGGAAGTAGAATGACTTATGTGAACATTCCTTTGTTCAAGTCAGTGACATCTAATGGCCCAAGGAAGAATGAAAACTGCATTTTAATGAGAAATAATTTATCATATTAGACAGAGGGAAAGAGAAAATAAACTTAAAAAAAAAAAAAAAGAACAGTGGAAATTAAAACACATAAATTGAAAGTATATTATTTCCTGGGAGAAAAACAAACTGTGTTTGGGTTTTTTTTTTTTTTTTTTGCTTGGGTGTTATGATTTTTAAAAAGAGGAGCAATTATATAATTTTACATTTTAACACTGATTAGTTCTCCATGTCCCAGGCAAATGGTTGGAATTCTGCACAGATAACACAACTGAAATGGAAGGATTCATCCTTACAGAGATGTAGTTGTGTGCAGGGTATTTTTTGCTCAAAGAGTGATAAAAAGCAAGCTGAATATGCAATGAATAAATGAAAGTGAAGAAAGGTCTTTTGTACTCTTGATTTATCTTTACATTAAATCTTTTTTTCCAAGAAGCGGATGTAGCATCAGTTACAGCTCTATCTGAATATTCTCACATTTTTGTAGAGGAGCCAAAGAATATACAGTTTATAGAAATCTCCAGAACTGCTTCAGGTGAGATGACAGATACAGCTACAACTTCCTACCCCGAGCTCCCCCTCTGCCTGACAGCCAAACCAAGCAACACAAAATGGGAAACAAACCAAAACAAAACAAAGCAACAGATGGATTCCCAGCTGCACTTTGTATTCAGGAAGGTAGAATGTCAAGAAATGCTGGCCAGCCTGTGCTGAAACTCCCTCAGCATTAAAGGGAAACTCAATTTCACTGCGTCAAGTGCAATCCAGGCTGTCATTCTGTAACAGAAATACTTGTTATAATTGCAAAAAAAAATCTAAAAAAAATTATTTCTTTAAAATGGCTTCACATTAACAAGTTTAAATTAGATATTGGGAAGAAATGTCTCCCTGTGAGGGTGGGCAGGCCCTGGCACAGGGTGCCCAGAGCAGCTGGGGCTGCCCCTGGATCCCTGGGAGTGCCCAAGGCCAGGCTGGATGGGGCTTGGAGCACCTGGGATAGAGGGATGTGCACCTTCCATGGCCTCTGAGGTTCCTTCCAACCCAAACCACTCCGTGGCTCTACACCACCACTCCTCTGTCTCTCCAGGGTATTTTGTGGGTACACAGCTTTACGTGGGGTTACACAACCACGGCCTCCTGGCTGAGGACAGAGCAGATGGGAGCTGCTGCCAGCCCTGAGCCTCCAGGTGCTGCCCCCAGTGAAGCCACCCCAGCGTTATGCCAGCCCTGCACTGAGAGCCTGCTCGATGCCTTTCTGCCACTGAACACACCATGACGTCTGTAAAAGCTTTCAGCAATCACCCCAACTCTTTAAAAAGCTTCTCTCTTTATAAACAAAGTGCAGCAGCAAAGAAAATCTGACGTGAAATCAGCTTGAGTGGCCGTGCTTTCAAGCCTGCCTCGAGCTAAGAAGCCAAAAAGGTTCTAAAAACACAAAGAGAGTGGGTCTGGGTAAGGCACTTTTCTGCAAAGCATGCATTGAGCCCAGGGGCACTGAAGGACACAGACAGGCTGCTAAAATGAGCCTTGCAAAGCAAACCCAAACAGGTTCAACTTCTGCACAGCTTGATCGAGTCTGTCCCAGCCCAGCAGCCTCCTTGGGAATGGAGGTACCACTGGGCAAGGGGAGGAGAAGGGGAGGCTCCACTTAGAGCAGAAATTATCCTTAGGAAATCCCCCCAGTGAGGGGCTGTAGTTGTTGGGGTGTACAAGCAAACTCAGGAGGTGAGGGAGCAGCCAGGGAAGCTGGAGGGGCTGGGCTGTTTCCCTCCAGCTTTGCAGGAATGTTCGACAGTGGCAGGAGGCAGAGATCCCAATCACCAGCTTGGATCAGCTGGGAAATGCTACTGAACACCAGCACTGCAGTGCTTCCAACAGATTCAGAATTGTAAAATCAGAGTGGTTTGGGTTGGGAGGGAACTCAAAGCTCATCCCATCCCGCCCCCTGCCATTCCAGGGACACCTCCCACTATCCCAGGCTGCTCCAAGCCCTGTCCAGCCCGGCCTTGGACACTTCCAAGGATCTAGGGGCAGCCACAGCTGCTCTGGGCACCCTGTGTCCCATCCTCCCAGGCAGTAATTCCTTCTGTATTCCAAATTTCTCTATGTTCAGCCTGTCTCTAATCAATAGACAAAGACAGCACTTGAACAAAAGATTAAAATCTGAAGAACAGCATTTTCCATCGAGGACAGACATTTCTTAGCAACTTTTAATAGACAGATTTGCCTCAGTGCACTACAAGAGCACACAAGTTCTCCCTTCACCATCTCACACCCCACTTTGGACATCCCAGTCCTGCCCAGCAGCATTCCAAAGGACAACCTGCCCGTTATCTGCAGACCCACCATTAGTACTAATGCAGGAAACTCATCCTTTAGCACTTCAGAAGAGCTGCCTGAAACAGAAGCACTCATTAAGGCAGAGACCAGCAGGAAACACACAGCTCTATATGAATTTTGATTAGACTGGCTCTGAAAGGAGAAGCTAATTCCTGAAGCCAGCCCTTCCACCATGCACTGGGCTATAAAATGTGCCATTTCCTCCTGGTCCTCCACTCCTGCCCTCTCCCCTGTTATTCCAGTGGTTTCCATGCCATTTCATTAACAGGATAAAAAAAAATTAACATAATTTTCTAACATAAAGAAAAAAAAAAGTGGGGGTTGGGGAGGGGGCTGGAAAATTCACTTCCTTGCTTTTGCTGTTTTAGCTCCAAAGCTAAGCAAGCCCAGCTGCTCAGGAAATACCATTGGAATGAACACATTATTGAACATGGAAGAATCAATCGAGATTGCTGTCAAAAATTTCACATGCTGCAAGCAGGCCAGCAATCAAAGGCCCTTACGAAACACTTCTCAGCCATGTTGAACAACTCCATCTTTCAAAACTCAGGCACATGATCAAAATCACTTCAAAAAAAAAAAAAGGAAAAAAGAAAAAATAGAAATCACAGAAAAAAATAACTGAATTAGAGGAATGTCACCAGGAAGCCAGGAGCTATTTCTTGTTATTAACACTTGCCATAATATCACTGTTCTCTAGGTATTGCATTTATTCCAGATCAAATGAAGAGCAGGGAAGAAAAAGAAGTTGTAGCTCAAGATGACTTCTTTCCAAACAGCAAAGCCTACTCATTTTGTGACTGATTTCATCCTGGATTCTTTTCACTGACACATTTGCTGACAACACACAAAGAGCACTGACTCTTTTAGAGGACAACCTCAGCCTATTCTGCTGTGGATACTTGAACCCCACAGAGGTTTCTCTTCATCAGCTGGCACTGATGAACACTTTGACCATGCCAGAGTTTCTCAGGGCTCTCCTACAGCCACAGGAAGGAAATTTCAGGGCTTGGAGGAGCAACCTGGGATAGAGGAAGGTGTCCCTGCCCATGGCAGGGGGTGGAACTGAGTGAGCTTTAAAGTCCCATCCAACCCAAGCCATTCTGGGATTTTACAGCAGGTTTCACATGCCCTGGTGCAACAGATTGGTTGGTTTATGGGGGTTTTTCCCTGCATTTCCATAATGCTGTGCCACTCTGAAGTAAATATCTGCAGCAAGTCTGCTCATCCTTGCATCAACAGATGGAATGTAGCTGCCTGTCCAGCTCCTTTTCCAAGCAAATCATGTGGATTCTTCCTTATTTCCTTTAAAGAACCTTTTGGTGGCCTTCATCATGTGACAGTTCAGACCTTGCAGCACACGGGAGGACAATGTGAACTGAGGCTGCTCTTGCAAACTCTGTATTCCTCCATCACTAAACTGAAATTACCAAGTTTTGCTGGGTTTTTCTTATTTTCTCCTCTTAACTTTTTTGACCATAATGCATTATCATCTCATGGAGCTTAGCTCTAGGATATTCCATCTGAGAGTATCTGAAGTTCTTAGGTTCTTTAGTATCTGCTGTCATGTGCCTTTAGTTACTGAAATGTTCCCAGAAAAGGGGCCACTTCATTCAAAAACCCTGTACCTCCACAGGAAACAGAAAATGAAAAATCATGAAAAATGAGCAAGCAAGCCTCAGGGTACAGTGTATATAAAACAGAAAAATACCCTCAAGCACCCTCCTCTTTTCCCTCCTCACCCCAACATCCCCAAGATGCAAAGAAGGGACAACCTCCATAATTCTCATAATTCTCCACCATGAATAGAAAAGAATATTAATAAACCACTATTGTCCATTTCTGGCACCTCAAACACTTCCCCCAGTGTATTTCTGAAGCCTGGCTCACATAAATTGTTGCACGAGGATGATGCTCTGCATCCTTCCTTTTATACCTCGGACAGGGGGCTTGAGTAAATTTCTTGTAAAAGCAAATAATTACAGAAAACTTAAGCCCCCTGCAGCTCCTAATTTGAACTGTTCTTTCAGCTCCAAGCCACAGCAATTGCTAATGGCCTGGATTACTTAGCAGAAATTAAGTTTTGTCTTAGAATCTCTCGAATTAATGACCTCAATGTGGAAGAAGCTTTGTGAGCAAGAGTCCTGAGGATCCTGGCAAACACAAGAAAATAAAGAGAACACAGGTTTTGAAGCTGAAGACTAAAAGGCTGCTTTAAAACTAAGATTATTTATAACACATGAAAGCTGAGCAGATACTGTATTGGCCTTCCTGAGTAGAGAGAATGTGCTATGTCAAAAATTCATTCAAGAACTCAAGTCTTGTCCACCTTGAAGAACAATGAATGTCTTTATTTCCTCTTCCCTTCTTATCAGGAATGGATTTTCAAGTATGCTCCTTCAACTTTTATTATGGCTTTTATGTCCAAGTCAAGTAGTTTGCTCTTGGCACTTGTGAAACTAAAAACTGACAGTTATTGACTGTAAAAGGAAATTCTTAATTGTATGAATTACACCCTCTTGATTCTAACAACAATTTTGTAGAACTGTTAAATCACACACAATTGCTTGCACCACGATTCCCATTTTTTATTATACAGCTCAAGTTCCCAGAATTACACCTTACTGCAGTGAAAAAAATATATCAATTGAGTAAATTCATATGAAGATTTCTTTTATTCATATGAAGATTTAGGCACTTTTGAGGTGTTTGGTACTTCAATTAACTGGCAACATTATGAATTGTACAATCAGAACGCTCTTGAATAATGTTTAATTAGGACCCAAATGTCACAACAAAGGTTATCAGAGGTGTATTTAAAAGCATGTTTTAGCTGGGAAAAGCTCATCTTGATTCAAGCTGTGAAGTGATTTGAAATTCAGTGCACTGGGGGAATTATTATTGAAGTAGAAGGCACAGATCTTCTGAAGAAACTCTGAATCCCAGAACACAGAGCTTGCTGAGCAATTACCATAAATAATTCTGACCTGTCCCTTTCCCTTGTTCACTGAAATTGGGATGCTCACAGCAGAAGGAATATTCTCAGGAGAGAAAGGCTGAGATTTGTTGCTCCACCCAACGAGCACCTCAAGGAGAAAAGTGCCAGGTGAAGAGTTCCAAATGTAGCTGGGATTTTTCACAAGTTAAAACGATCCAGGTTTCATGCAGTAATAAGAAACCTAACTGAAAGCTGTCCATCTGTCCAAGAGGAAGGAGTGAGGCCACAGATGGCTGCCAGCTGCACCTTGGTAAGAAGGATTTCAGTGCAAAATTCTTTGCCCACCTCACATTTCCTCTGGTCTTTCTTCACCAGGCAAGAAAGTGAAGTAAACCTGTCTTTGCAATTAAAGTCATTATGTGATCACAAGAGGGTGAGAACACCAAGAGGAACTGGCTGATGTAAAATTTGGATTTTACCCCCAGGCTGGTGACTGCAGTTCCTCTGAGCGGAGACTGTCACTGTCATGTTTTCTGGAAAAATCCCTTTACCGGGATTTCTTCTCCTGGGAAGCTGGGAAGCCTCAGAGAAAAAGAAAAACCAGTATTATGTCATTTGCTTCTCCTGTGTTTTGCTGCTTTGGAATGCAGTTGGAGATTGTTTATCCAACATGTGAGTTGTTTTTACTTAATGACCGATCCCAGCCAGCTGTGTCAGGACTCTGGACAGTCACAAGTTTTTAATTAGTATCTTGTTATACCTTCTGTCTGTATCCTTTCTGTATTCTTTAGTATAGTTTAGTATAGCATGCTTGATATGATATAAAAGATATAAGATATGATAAGATATGATATAAGATATGATATATGATAAGATGATATATGATAAGATATGTTATAAGATATGATATATGATATATGATAAGATGATATAAGATATGATATATTATAAGATATGATATAAGATATGATATATGATAAGATATGATAAGATATGATATATGATAAGATATGATAAGATGATAAGATATGATATATGATATATGATAAGATATGATAAGATATGAGATATGATAAGATATAAGATATGATATATGATATATGATAAGATATGATAAGATATGATATAAGATATGATATATGATAAGATATGATAAGATATGATCTATGATAAATGATAAGATATTATATATGATAAATGATCAGATATAAGATATGATATATGATAAGATATGATAAGATATGATATATGATATATGATAAGATATTATATATGATATGATAAGATATGATATATGATATAAGATATGATATATTATAAGATATGATAATATATATGATATGATATATGATAAGATATGATAAGATATATGATATATGATAAGATATGATAAGGTGATATATGA
>JAYDZK010000002.1:3855401-3874647 GCA_034509185.1 Euphonia xanthogaster
GGGCCAGGCTGTGTCAGGACTCTGGAGAGAGTCACCAGTTCTCATTATTTAGCATTCAGTATCTTTTCTGTCTTCTTTAGTATAGTGTATATTCTTTAATATAATACAGTATGATAAAGTAATAAATGAGCCTTCTGAGAAGATGGAGTCAGATTCATCATTCCTTCCTGCCACGAGGGTCCCAGCAAATCCAATACTGGTTACATTCCAGGATTTGAGATGTTTTGCCCAGCAAAGATCAAAGTGTTAGAAATACATGACAAAACACAAACCAGATCACTTCCAAGGGCAGGTCTGAAACACCAGGCTACAGCACCCACCAAAAACTGGAGAAATGGATTTGCATCCTGCTGACTGGAGAAAATGCCAGCCTGGTGAGGAAGGAGAGGAGGAAGCCACTGGAGGAACTGCAAAGCAGAGCAACACAAATTGTGCCTCAGCCATTGAATTACAAACAAGGAGGAGCTGCCAGGGAAGGCCTGGGCTCAGCCAGCCCCGAGGGGATGGGATGGGAGGGAAGGAAGCACAACAGGCCTGATAAGATCAGCCTCCTGCCCCCGAGGAGCTGAAGCCACTCCAGCTTTCAGCCTAATAAAGAACATCTACAGAGAGAGGCTCAGCCCAGAGGCCAGCCTACAAAACCTGCCTCAAACTCCACTCCTGAAAGGAGAGAAAATTCATGTTCTTGTTCCCCCACCCAGGGGGACAAGGTGAGATTGGGATTCAATTTTTGGAAGCAATCTGAGTAAAGAGACCCACTTCAAACCCGTGGAAAGTACAGGAACAGACGATTCCAAAATCAAAATCAGCACTGTAATCCAGGGAGCTTCCCTGGCTGGAAGGATTCCATCCTCCTGGGGAAAGGATGTGACTGCTCCATCAGGAGAGCTGCTCCTGTCCCTCTCTGGGGCAGTGGAAGTGCCACAGGGCTGTGCAAAACAGAACACCAATGGTCCCAGAAAACCAAAGAGATGGCAGGGATGGCTGCAGCAAACCCAGAACAAGGGCCTTCCCTCTCCTTAAGACATCCACAGCTCTTCCAAAGGCATCATTCCCTCTGCAGTCTGGAAGCAGGTGTTTTCTAATGCCCAAAACTTTGGAAAACCATTCTGACCACAACCAAGGCACAGACTTGCTCCTGATTTAGCTGGTTTGGTAACAAAGCCAGGTCTTCCCTTGTCTTCTGCGTCCAGGTGATGGTTTGAGGTTTAATCCAACATTTTGCAGCAATCCTTAAGTAAAAACAATTATCCTTTTGAGACTTGTTTAGGATAACTTCACAATTTCAGTCATGTACCTGAGTCCCCCGAGGGCTACTGAACATTTTCCATTTCCTTACTGTATAATTAAACCTTTAGTATGCCATGAATTTCTACCTCAACCCTCTGCTTTACATTTGTCAACACACTTCACTCTGTCCTCATTCCATTCCTTATATTGGTTTAACCTGGTAAATGACATCCTTAGCAAAAAATGTTGTTCTTCTTAAAATACAAGCTTCTCCAACTCAACAAATATTCACATTGTCAGACAAAAATGTTGTGGAAGAGAAGGGTGACCCCACCAGGATTTTGTTATGCCCTTAAACCCACTAGGAAGAATGCATGTAAATTCAAATTAAAACATGACACAGAGCAAAATGTCCCCAGAAATAATGACATGAACTCAGGAAGAAGTGATAAGCCATGAAGAACTACTGGAGGGTGAGAGGAGAAGAGCTAAGACACAAAAGGGAATCACACATTACCCAAAACTGTATTTTATGACCACCAAGCCTAGGTAAGTCATAAATCTGCTTCATGAAATCCAGTCTTGGCAAAGTTGAAATCAAATAAGCAAAGAACAACAACTCACTATTCTTAAAGAGAATTGGGAGTGACCTAAAACATCAGTTTAAAAAAACTTAATAAAAGGAGATTTTGCTCATAATTATTCCCTGTACTCCAGAAAGCATTCCCACAGTTGTTATGCCACACTTGCTTCTGTGCTGAATGCTGAACACCTTTCAGGAAATACAACAATAACTGTACAAACAAGCTGTATTCTAGCTGCATAACATTCCAAATTATGCTTCTCTTCACATTTGTATGGCATTAAACCTGCAAGAAGATTGCCTTCCCATGGAAGGGATCTGGGAATCCACAGGACCCACGAAAACAGCCAGAAGGCAAATGCTTCTAAGAAGTAGGTCACTCCTGCTGCTTCCAAATGATTTACAATCCCCAAACAGCCCTGCAAACACAGGCAGCATTAACGTCGGGGGCGCTACGGGCACAGCGAGCACGTGCACTCAGAGAGGGGAAAGAAAACACTGCACTCCAGCACTCACTGTCAAATCACAGATCACTCTCCAATCATAGGCCCTGACTCCAAAAAGCCACTTTCCTTGCACTGAAGCAACAGCAGTCCATGTAAAATTTAGGCACAGCCTTAGTTCAATGAGCTAGGGCTGTCCAAAGCGTGTGACACAAAACATCCACATGTGCTCCAGGAGAATTTGGCCTCCTGGTTTGGAAAGCGTACACTGACTCCATTAGAAAAGGTTCTATTTGGGACTTTTCACTGTTTTCTAGGCAAGAAAAAGCCAATTACTTCCAAACCTCTGCGCTGCAGGGGGCCCAAGACATTCTGCCAGCCCCTCATTAGCTTCAGCTGATACCCACTAACTCTTCTGGGATACCAAGAGGATTTGAAGGACCCAGCCTTCACACACTGCTCTCAATTTTCTGCCAGCACTGTGGCAAATCACTGTTTCCAGCCAGCCATCCTACACTGGAGAGCTAAAACCCCATAAATTATAAAAGCCAGCCCATCAAACCTTATCTCTGTACCTGCAATAATTCCGCAGTGCGACACAGCTCCCCTCGGAGTCCCTCTCCCCCTCCCAGCCTCCACATCCCAGCACACTTGGAGCAGAGACTCCTTAAAAACCAACAAACTGAGGTCAACTCACAAAAGAAACGTGACTTCCTAATATTTCATTCTGCTGGCAAAACAGCAGCTGTAATTGTCCTTGGAGCTCTGCCATTTACGTGCTTTCACTTTCCAGGTAAAAATGACCCTCATCTTTCCAGGATACAGGACCATCAACAGGGAAAAAAACATGTCAGCAGCACCATTTATCCTACATAGGATGCATGTGTGGGGTTACCTAGGATGACCTTCCTCAGAACTCTCAGCTCAGCACCAGATGGGATTTAAATACACATGCCCCCATCCTAATACTACTAAAGCATTTCCCACTGTGGAAAATGCAGGAATAAGTACCTGCTACAGAACAAAGGAATTGTGATCCAGACCAATTCCTTCCTGAAATGATTTGAAATGGTCACACAGAAAACAACAGATGATAGAGTTGCTCCATGAAAAACAGGGAAAACCAAAATCCCTTCTTAATTCAATCAGCGATAAAAAATGTGGAATTAAAACTGCACAGGCAGCACCAACACACTTTTTATTTAAAATATAAAATATATATATTCTTCCCACAGGCATGCAAGGGGTCTGAACACAAAGGAACTTTCCCTGGCGTGATCCAAGCAGTTGGCCATCACCAGCTTCAAATCAGGGAGAGTCCAGGGACCCTACAGAACTCCAGTCCTATCTGCTCAGTGGAATAAAAATCACCACAACCTTGCAAAGGTCAAAAGCTTTCCCTCAGAGCCAAGATCTCCCAGTCTGCTTGCTACAGGTCTTACTACTTGACACAAAAAAGAAGTCAGAAGTACCTTGTGGTCTGGAAGGTCAGTGAGGCCAACTACAGGTACCTCACAAACAGAACAAAGACCTGAACCACCACAGAACTATTTTTCCTTTTCAATTATCACTGTGTATGACCTTATCAAAAGGAAGGAGGCTTTCAAGGGAGATAAACATCAACTGATAAAGCAGACCTGGAAAACCCAAGTCCTTTTACTACAGAGGCAGAGAAGCAGATTCCTAGACAGGCTGCAGCCAGGCCAGGGAGGGCATTGTCCCTCTCTGCTCTGCACTCAGGACAGTTCTGGGCACCACAGCATCAGAAGGATCTAAAGCTGCTGGGCAGCACCCAAAGGAGGGACACAGAGATGCCAAAGGGCCCAGAGGGGAAGCTGAATGAGGAACAGCTGAGCTAAGTGGCTTGTTCTCCTGGAGGAGATTGGGGTCAGACCCCACCGGGGGCTGCAGCTCCCATCCCTGCAGCCAGGGGCAGGACCCAGGGAACGGCTGCAGCTCTGGCAGGGAAGCTTCAGGGTGGCTAAAAGGAAAAGGTTCTTCTCCCAGAGGGTGGCTGGGCACTGAACAGCTCCCCAGGAAATGGTCACAGCCCCAGGCTGACAGGAGCCCAAGGTCAGTGCTGGGGGATGCCTGGACTCAATCTGAGAGGCCTTTCCCAGCCTTAATGATGCCATGACTCCACACTGCTGCAGCACATGAACTAGGTAACCATGCAGAGCTGTGAGATCGTTCCAAAAGCAGAGGGGAACACAATAAAACAGGAATCTAGTAGGTGTCACCCTGACTTTTTAAGGTTTTCTAAGCCTTCTGATGTTTACATTCTAGTAACAAACTTTCTCACACACCTTCTGTAAATAACTCATTGCTTTGCATTCTTTTATGGAGGAGGAGAAATGTGATGGACTGTTGGTTTGTCCAGTGCCATTGGACAGGTGGCACTGTCACCCTCCAACCCACTGTCACTTTTGGAAATCTATAAATGTTAGAATCAGAAATTAGATATTCTCTTTTTGACCTTAAGAGAGCTGCTTGTCCACGTCGTGCTATTTCATGTCTTGTAGTAACAAGTACGAATCTTTTAGGATACTCATCACACATGCCTGGTATCTTACATTTTAATTTTCTTCTGAAGTGCTCCTCATCACCCTTCCAAACCACAGCTGACCACAATGGTGATGAATTTGGTCTCAGTCAATGTGAATGGCTAAAAGTCAAGCGTCTTGGGCTGTATTTTAAGTTACACTAGCAAAATTCAAGCCAGCTCTTATCTCAGTCTTGACAGGATTTTGCTTAGGTCCTCCTAGCTCTGCTTTCAGGTTGTGTGTATATTCCATAGGGTGCCTGTTCTGTAAGCACAGCTGTATGTGAAATTTAAATACCACTTCCAAATCCCTAGAATGCTTTTCTAGCCTTAGCTAAAATACCCATGTATTCAATTAGCACTTCTCTCTTAGGAGTAACATTTATTTTCATCAGTAACCGAGCACGTGTCCATCCATTTTTAAAGCTGTGCTTCCTCCAAGGGAGAGAACAGTAGCTGAAAGGGCTTTTATTTTCTTGTGGTGAAGGCATGCTAAAATAGACATAAAACGCCTGGCATAGTGCAGAGCCAGGTGTCCAATTTTTCCTCTTAATGGCTGGAGGCAAAGAGCAAAAATAGCTTTGACCCACTTCTGCAGGAGCCCATATGACCATTCTGTGTTAAGCTCACACGAAGGCAGACCACGCTCCTGTTCTGTTAATTTATTCTCTGCAGAAAACAGCTGAACCAAAGGGATTTTGAACTCGCTTCACTTGCCATACACGCTCACCAGAGCTCACCCCGGTGAAAAAATTACATTTCTTTGAAAATATTATTATTTTCAGACAAGTACCATAGCATGGTCTTACTGGGAGGGAGTGGAATTAAAAAAAAAAAAAGGAAATCAGGCATTTTTCAAGCAAGAAGCTTAGATAAAATCCTCACTGGAGCAGCAGTGCCTGTATCATTCCCACCAGGCTTACTCTGCTGCAAAAGCAACACTTACAGTGAATAATCATCAGCATACACATGGAATACTGATAAAGGCTTTGGAGAATACAGAAGCTCATCAGGATAACAGAATTACAAGAATAAAGGCCAGTTATTTACATATATTGAGCTATCCCTTCCCATCCTCCTTTGTCTTTATTCTTAAGGCAACCCATCTTCCAGCTGATTTGTTAGCATTCTAAGGGCAACACCAAACAGACACCTGCCTACAAGCAGAGTTGCTCATGAACTATTTTCAGATTCAGAAAGAGCAATGCCTTTCTATAGCACAGGTGATTTGGACATATCAAGCATATTTTCAATTTTTCTCTTTCAAGCTCCAGACACTGAGAAGAGTGCCCTCAAATAGGATGGGTTGGAAGGGACCTCAAAGATCATCCAGTGCCACCCCCTGCCATGGACAGGGACACTTTCTACTACTACAGGTTGCTCCAAGCTCCATCCAACCTTGCCTTGGACACTCCAAGGGATCCAGGGGCAGCCCCAGCTTCTCTGGGCATCTGTAACAAATCCATTCTTGACCTCTTCAGTCTTAGAAGCCATAAGAGCCTCACCCTTTCTCTGAGGTCAAACACCAGAGCTGCTTTCTCCAGGCTGACCTCAGCTGACTTGAAGGCCCAGCAGTCACAGACGCCTGATCTACAACAACAACCCAATTACCCTCCTTGGGTCCAGCTCTTCTGCTGTGGAACAGGATGGTCTTGAAGGTCCTTTCCAGCCCAAAGCAGTCCATGAACCTGTGATTTCACTACACATGTACAAACACCACTGTCCTGGAAGTGCCCTGCCAAGAGAGAGGGAAAGGACAACACCACCACCAAGAGTCACTGCAAGCACTGTGACAAGCTGCACCCAAGGGCTGTGGAGAACTGCACTTCCACACACACTCCAGCTCTGCTCCTAACAGGCATGGCACGAAACAAAAGGCTGGCAGACATCAGCAGGACTAACAGCAGAGGAGAAGCACAAGGCTTCCCAGCAGATCCCTCTTCCCTCTCTGTTATGGAGGGAGCACACCCAAGTGTACAAAGCAGGTGATAATTATTTTAAAGTTACAAAAACCCCACCTCTTCCTTGCCCAATTATGAGATGTGGATTTAAAGCCTTCTGGAAGGGAAGAACCAAGAACTCCTCTTCAAGACAGACAAGCCAAGTGCCATGAGCAGATGGTTCAAGGTTTAGCAGGAGCCACTGTCATATGCTAATTTGCTATTAATTACAGAAGCTGTCATGATTACTGCAGCACTGAGCACTGAGGAAGGGTGCCAGAAAGCACAGCCGTTAAGGAAGGCTTTTGACTAATCAAGTTTTTGATAAAAATACAGCATTTTTAGTGACCTAAGGGTGAAGGACATACAGCCATTGTATTTGCTACTATACACTCAAAATCTGACATCCCATGTGCAAGGCATCAGCACCAGTGCTAAACCCAATCCTTACTGGTTTAGGGTGGAATCCCAGACTGGTTTGCATTGAAGAGACATTAAAGATCATTTCATTCCATCCCCCATTGCCATGGGGGAACATTTACTGCATCCTGCTCCCAAATAATTGTTCCTTCTATCAGTCACTTCTACCCAAGTTTTGAACTGCTGACTTGAAAGCTCAAGAGCATCACCAGATTTTGAGGAAATGCTGTCACTCATCACTTTTCTCACACGTAAGTTGGTAAGGAAAATGCCAGCAGGTGAAAATAAAAGCTGACCTCACCATTTCTTACCTCAGCATCCCATCAGTTGTGGGACAGAACACAAATTATTTTGTCCTGCTAAAGTTTGCCTAAAGGAGGGATATAAACCTACCCAAATCTCCATATTCCCTAAAAGTTTAATGGGTTTGTAAATAAATGTTTTTATTTCCATCAACATTTTCATGACCCTCAAAGTACAGAAATACCAATACATCTCTGCCTATCAATTTCCCACCCTTTCAAAGGCAATTTCCATATGGATTTTGTACAGAGCAGGTTGTCAATAACAGCATAATAGAGATTTATATCCCTACCTATGTCAATTCCTAGAGGTTTGCACTCAGGGGTGGTAGTCATTTGTCCTTCCAAGTCTTATCAGTCAGAGCTGCTCAAAGCCCAGGCAGACAGGGAAAAGAGATATCAAGAAAGGATAGAAACAACCAAAAAACTTCAGGAATTTCCTTCCCCTCAACACACAAATCCTATTAGCAACTAAGTAGTTGTCAGTGTGAATGACTAACAGCAAATATTTCATATATCATCTGGAAAGAGCCAAGCCCCTGAGATCTCATTATCAGAACCAAGCGCCCCAGCTGACATGAATTATTTACTGCAAACCAGTGTTTTTGATTATGCATATGCATTATATGCTGAAGGTACATCTGTGCCCCAGTTTTAAACCACCACGTGGAGACAAAGCCAGAAACAGCTAAAATCTAACATTCATTGCACAGAACAAGGTGATGCTCTTGGCTGGTAAGTTTACCCATCACAAGTGATAGTACACAGATGTTTGCAATGCAACCCAAAGGTAAATTATTGTAGCCTGGAGAATACAGGCATTTTTCTTCCTTTGCTTTTTGACACCCTGACAGAAAAGGAAATTCTTGGTCTTAATCACCTGTACCCAAAGCACAAGGTGATCCATTTCAGTTATCTGAGTGACAGCACACAGGGAGACACAGACACATCAGAACACACTCCTTCCCATTTCCCTCATCTGTTTCAGACCTGTTTCTATCCTCTACAGTGCCATTAGAGAAGGAAATCTATTACTCATCCCAGAAACCAACAGCTTGTGGACTGCAGCAGCCAAACTCTGACCATGGGGTTTCCCCCATTTCTTCTCCTTCTGACCCCCAGAAAGCAGCCCTAAGAGGGTTGCCTGACCACAGTTCCATAGAAATGGAGTGAAGCCTCACTTGCTTCTTTTTTAGGACCACACCACAACACATTCATTTCCTACTTCCATTTCATTAACATCCAACTCAACAGGTGTTTTCACACTGATGCCTCTGACAGCCATGAAGGTGCCTGCAGAGCAGGTAGAATGGTATCTGCCATTTCAGTATTACATGTAGTCCTATCTTTATGCAGAATCATTATTTTCATGGAACAGAATTCAGAATATTTGTAACACTAGTCTGAAAAGCAGCCCAAGCATGTATGACTACAACAGGCATTGCTGATGGAAAACAGACAGCAATTATCACATTAATACTGGGGGGGGGGGTCATTCCCAGCACTTCATTAGGCTGATTTAAGACAGCTTTCATATATATAACATGACCCCCTTGCTCCTATACAGGGAACTCTTCTTCCTTGTGCTCCAAGTCTTTATTCCCCTTGTTTAATCAACCAGACCCTGACCCGAAGGCAGAAATCACAGGTGTAATGTACACAAAAAGCAGCTCAGCTCCCAACACCTCTTTTAAAACACAACTCCATCCCTGATCACTTAGATACACTCAGTGCATGCATTTTAATTTATTCACACTGCTTTTTACAGCAACTACCTGGACTTTAGTCTTAGAGAGAAAAGGTAAGGGGATGGTCTTGCTGTGGTTTAACCCTGGTCAAGGAGGAACATCTGTTTACAGCACCTCTCCCTTATCAGCTTGGAGATACTGACAAGCAGAACAAAGCACGGAGCAATTACCAGGCCAACGAGGCACAGAAACGTGTCCTCTGGGGATCTGTAAGCATCCTACACCGTTCATTTTAACCACCAAACCAGACATCTCAAAGGGGAGCTTTTAAAAGCAGGGGGATTTGATGTCCACAAGCCCTTCTGGGAAGCTAACCACAGGCTGAGAGTGTCAGCCGGAGAGAAAGAGGATACAGCCAGGGAATAACACCTCAGGTTACCTCCTGCCTGTGCTGAGGGCAGGGAGCAGTGTTAGCACCTGAAAGCAAAGCAGCACTGACCCCTGCCAGATCACTTCCCAGGGTTCAGGGTTAAGATTTATTTTCTCCTAAAGCATGCAAAGCTACATTCACATGCCAAAGAAATACAAAAAAAAAAGTGAGTTTGCAAACATAAGTGAAATAACTTATTAATAATTTTCTATCTGGTCAAAATAAACCACGGTCTTTGCTCTGCTACCAAATACATCTAAAACTGGTAGTTGCACTTGAGACCAACACTAGTGACCCAAATCCTTCCTCCTTTTGCCTTCTGTCTTCCAAATCTTCTCATTCCCAGCACTGGCATCCTCCAGCCCCTCCCCAAAACACCAGCTTTCCTCTAACAGCGCAGTGCCAAAGACCTTGCCCTCCAGATTCTCCTTTTACATCCTCTCTTGCAACAGTCCCCAGTTGTGTTCCCCAGGCTTCCCCCCCAGCTGGAAGCAGAAAGGACCCTGCACATGCAGGGAACAATCCCCACACACAGCAGGCTCTGGGAGCCCCGGATTTGGAGGCTTCCTTGGCACAACTGTTCCCATGGCAGGCACTGCCCATCCCTCTCCTGGCTCTGCAGGCAGGAGAAGGGAACTATTGAGCTCAGCTCCTGCATCTGTACAGAGCTGCATCTTTACAGCTCACTGCTGGCCTTGTCTGAATCAGAGAGTGGGGGTTCAAAATGCAAGCAACCATTTCAATGAGCTTCTCAGCTTTATTTAGCAGCACTGAGAAATACAGTTTGCTACCAAGCTTAGCCCCAGATTAATGGCCAACATGCCCCACATTCCTAATTTATCACTGCAAATTTACAAGTAGATTCAATAAGTAGTATAAACACACAAGTGTAATAGATAAATTACTGGTCCTAGAATATTTTAACCTGGAGCAAGTACAAAATATGAAAGCTGAGGTTATTTTGATTATAGATTTCAGCTGTGGGTTTTGATGTAAAGAGGCAAGTTAGGCACTAATTCACCCCTTGAACTGAACTGGCAGGAGCTCAGAAACAGGTACAGACACCAAAGGTGCCCCAAAATGTCAGGTTTTAGAGCAACAGCCCAGAGTTACCTGAAATTCCAGGTCTCCCTTTGCCACAGTCAGGGGCTAGTTTTTTCCTAGCAGCAGTAAACCCACCACCCTACACATAAGACCTGAACTGAGAAAACACAGGAAAAGCTGCCCAAATCAAATAAAGCCATGATAACTTGCAATCAGAATTTCTATGTTGTGCCTCACACACTAACACTGAATTAGGAGATTTAGGAAACTTCCATGGACTGAGCTCTACTCCTGTGTGCACAGGCTGATACAACACTAGAAGAGGAAAGACTTGGCACTGTGTTTTGTGAATGGTTTTAGTTCTGGTATTTCACAGAAGGACAGAATATCCTAAGTGGGAAGGGACCCCTAGGAACCATCAGTCCAACTGCTGGCCCTGCATGGACACCCCAACAATCCCACCCTGGGCCTGACAGAGTTGTCCCAACCCTGCTGGAGCTCTGGCACCCTTGGGAGTGTGATCATTCCCTGGGGAGCCTGGGCAGTGCCCCACCACCCTTCAGCCTTGCATTATTCAGCTCCCTCAGTGCCAACTCACAAACCTTCAAGCAGGGAAGATTCTTTAGACATTCCACAATCAGAATTCCACATACCAAATCCTTAATCCCTTCTTTAACACACTCCTCCTCTGCTCTTCCTAGGTGTGAACCCTGGACATTTAAATATTCCTTTCAGCCTTAACCCAGCCTGGGAGACATTCTCATTCTCAACTCCCAGTACATTTATTTGCTCTAGAAACCCTTGGTACAGCATGCCCAGACACCACAGCACTTGTGCATTACCAGCACCCTGACACACACAGAAGTACATCCCAAAGTCTGAATTGCCTCTTTTGGGAAGGTTACTCACACAAACTAATGACTCCAGGTGCTATTTCCATATCAGCAAGCACTCCTTCCAGGGCATTGTTTTCCACATGGTCCTGCACAAACAAGCTTCTAGAAAGCTCACAGTTATTCCCACTGCTGTGAAACAGGAAGAAAGGAAAAATACAGCCCCATAAATTGCTTATATTAAGTTCATTTATTCTATGGACAGTGCATAATTGTCATAAAACAGTTCACCATGAGTGGTAACTTTCCACAGAGCTGACAGCCAATTTATGGAGAGTTCTACTTTTGCATATGAGGGAAAAAGAGTTAGTGCCAACACCTATAAAATTTGTGACAGTGCTAAGAAAAATTACATCTCCTTAGGCACTTTTCCTTTAAAAAAAGAACCTCTGAACTCACAGTCATACATATCTCACTAAGCAAAAACATGCTGGGAATGTTCAAACTGCTCTCGTGCTGCCTGAAATCTCTCAGCTATGGGTTTCTGTTTTGCTTTTGTTTAACCTTGGCCTGTGAACTCTCAGTGTCAGCCACACCTCCCATAACACTTCCCATGGAAAGAGATTTAAAAGTTGAAGCACAGGGATCTGAGCTCTCTCTCCAAAGCAAGAGCTGAGCATGGAGCACCAGCCCCACAACAGGTTCTTATTTAATACCATTACTCCTGACACCTCTGGGCAATTTTCTAATTAAAGTGAGTAGCTGAGAGGTTCACAGGCTTCAGTTTCACCCTGTGAAGAAGCAAGATAAGGTGAGAGTGGAACAATCTCAGGGTTTCCAACCCAAAGGTACCAGTGCAGCACATGGAAGTTACTGTGGGCCAAGTTGTACTGTCCTGTGAAGGCTCTCTCAAAATGGTGCAACTTAAAATTCTTCATTTAGAGGACTGACTCCAAGTATTTCTTTAGATACAGAGCAGGTGGGAATGACAACATACAAACAATTTATAGGGGCATCTCCACAACTGACTTTAAAAACTGTCCAGGCAGCACTATGCTGCTGCAACTACTACCTTCTGCAAGGTTAAATACATGTTACCACCAAAAAGGGGATTTCACTTGTAGGTTCTGAGGTTAACAGGAGGATTTTATACTGTAAACAAGTCTCTGGGTCTTGTCCCACAAGATAAACCCTCACAGAACTCAGAGACTCACCCTCAGAGCCTGCATTCAGCTAAACCAGCTTCCTTCCTTCATCTAATTTTAAAAAACAGGGTGAAATGTTATAAACCTAAAGGCAAACTAGAAAACTGCTGGGAGAGAATCAATTCTCATTGTGACTCATACTGTTAGAAGAGCCCCAAAACACTCTTACAGAAAGAATACTAATTACTTGCATAAACCATGCAGAAAATGGAGAAAAACCAGCAAAATCCCCCTGATGCAGGGACACTTGTACAGCAGCATTTTGAGTCCCAGTCCTGTTTTAAACTGGCTTTCTTAATTTCTTCTGCAAGTTCTAGGAAATGCAAAAACAAACTGCAGGTTCCCCTTTTTCCTACATATCACTTGGCTTTCATCCCATCTTCAAAGGAGCAGAGAATCCAGTTTGACTTCTGTATCTCATTACCTCCATCTACTGGCAAGAGCTGCTCCTGGTTTATAAACCCCCTCCAGACCCAGCTCATACTTCATTCTTTCTTAAAAAACCCTGATTTCAGAAATACTGATAATGAAATAAGTGAGAAGGAAGAACACAATTCAATTCCAAAACTTCAATTCCTGTACCTGAAGGTACAGGCCAACTTGTAGACCTCACACAACTTTTTTTTCTAATGTCTAAATTTTTCTAATTTATTCCTCCCCACCAGTGTATGAAATTTCTCTTTGGGTTGAAAATCAACAGCAGGAGCCACAGCCTAAGAGTCCATTTAAAATATTAATGGGATTTCCCATTAAATTTCACAGCCTTTACTGATAACAAATCAGACATAAAATCAGGAAATACTGGAGTGGTTTGGGTTGGAAGGGACCTCAAAACCCAACTCATCCCACTCTTGCCATGGGCAGGGACACCTGCCACTATCCCAGGCTGCTCCAAGCCCTGTCCAGCCTGGCCTTGGACTCTTCCAGGGGTGGGCCAGAAGAGTAACAGAAGCAAGAACAGCTCCTGTTTAAAAGAATTCCTGGGCTAGCACAAACATCCCAAGGCAATCACACTCCCAGCCTCTATTCCTACACAAAGCCATAGTTCCTCTGCAAACCAGTTCTTCAAAACAAGCAAACAACAAAATAAATAACACACTACAATTCAGGCACATCAAAACACATTTTTGACACTAATGAAGGCTGGTGGTCTCTACAATCTTGCTTCCCCTACATTAACCTTTATTAAGTGGCATCCTCAAATGTGCCTGGAGTTTTTCCTTACATTGAGCTGTTCTTTGTAAAGTATTAGATCCAGACATCAAAACTATTTGTTCTAATGCAAAATAAAATGCATGCTTTCCTTTTTCCTAGACTTTTTTATGTTATTTATGATACTGCTCCTCATCCCCAACTCTCACAGTTGTCAGCAACCAGAAGAGGGCAACATTTGAAATATTATGTAAAACCACTACCAACTCCATCAGCTGCAGAGCACTGGGACACGTTTAGTCTTTCCAAAAACCACCAGGTTGTCCCAAAGCTCCTCATATCACTGCTATATAAAATTTCCATTTCCTCTTTCTACAGATCCAAGATCTCCATTGAGTGATTTGATCAGATTTTTGTAAGCAGTGTATTAAGCCCTTTCCCATCAGCACTGCATTATCATGATGCTTCAGCCCAAGCAAAACTGTTCTGTAGACACACTACTGTTAACTTCCATTATTTTATGCAGCAAATTTAAAAATGAGACCTTTTCTGAAGCATTTCAGACTCTTTATTTACCACCTTGTGTTCCTAAAATACACTCAGTGTGCACAGTTCATTTTTTCATGCAACTTACTTAACTTTCACAATAAAGTCAAAATGGTGACCCACTTAAGACAAGGGAAATGCAAAACCTTTTCATCTCACGATAAATAACACAGATTTAGTTATTCTTTGAAATTCAGTGAGCAAAACATGCTCTGATCCATCCAAGACAGTGCTGCTCACTGATCCACAAGCAGAGGCACAAAATTCTCTAAGAGACTGCTGCTATGGTGATGCCTCTTCAAGAGTGAGCAACATCCACAAACACACCATGCAGAAACATGGCAAAAAAACTCCTTTGGGTTTTAAATAGTAAATTTCAATTTGGGGAGGGAGAGAGAAATGTTACCATGGAAAAACAGTTTCGAGAAAGAATCTGAATGCCCTCGATCAAAGTTAAATCTGGGATTCACCCGAGAGGTTTGTTTTTCCTCACATGGATGCCAACAGGCTGCATTCATTTAATCTTTTAAAAGTGTATTGCTGCTAAATCTGATTTTTAGCTGCTCCTCAATGCCTGGAACAGTTTACACTTGAGAATGAACCTGTGTCTGTGAGTTTGTTCATACTGGGCTTGATCAAACCTGCTCTAACTTCACCTGGTCCAGGCAGGTGCTGGCTGTGAGGAACCCCACGAGGAACCAGCATCTGAAGGCAGCCAGGACTAACCCCTGCCTGAAAACAGAACATTCCCAACTAGTATTGATTTGGGTGTAAGGATGAAGATGCTTGACATTCTGTATCAGAATCCTTCAAGATTTTAGCCCAGTTTCCATGAGAACTAAGTACTTACTGTTTAAGTCAGGCTGATGTAATTTAAATTCCCCGTGGTTTTACAGATGTGTTGAGTTTTAAAATACAATAAAATATTTTTAAGCTATGACATAAAGAAATTTTAAAACAATCAAATTTCACCTCATAACTAAGCTTCACTCATGGAAAAAAAAAATCAAAATTTTGTAACAGGAAATTAAGCAAAAAAAGGAGTAAAAATTTGTCACAGAAGAAGTGGAAAGGCTACACTGATTTACTAATACTGGTTTAAATAGCCAGTCCCAGGCTGATCTTTCCCCAGTAATCTAGGAGGAAAAGGAACCCAAACTGCCCTTTTGTACTAACTCCTACATACCAAGAGATTGGGACAAGAAATATCACATTTTTTTCCAGTATGTCCAGATAAACTGGCCCTTAAGGCTGACTAATTAGGCAGCTGTTTAAGGGAATGAAAGATCATTAACCAAAAAGCTCCTGAGCCAAGATCAAACAGCTCTGGTTTGTGTGTGCATGATCCCCCTCAGATGTTTTCCCAGAACTGCACTTCCTGTGCAGAAGCTGCTTTAAGCAAAATATTCACAGAGACTTAAAATTTAGAAGGTAGGACAAGTGTTTGTCAATAAAAAAGCTTTTCATTTATCTTCTTGTGAAAAAATTAAATAATTAGTTCTGCAGTCACATATTTCATGAAAACAGAGCACACACCATCCTCACCCCTCTTCAGGTTTCTCCTGCACTCATCCCTGTCAATAATCAAATAACCAGATCTAGAAATACTGAGAGTATTATACTGAGTCAGACATCAATATCGATAGAGGCATTTTATTAAGTTGAAAGTCATTTGTATTCTTACTCCTCTGCCAGGACTGGATGCTGTTTTTCATTTATCCATCTACTCAAGTACCAACAGTGCCATTTTCTCAAAAAAGCACTCTTTTAACATGATCAGATTGTTTCTTCCCATATACACAGCACATATTTATACTGCTTCCCTTCTGCATATTATACCTCCTATTCCAGCTAGAGAAAACTGACTACCTTTAAAATAGAATATTGTATTTCCTCTCAAACCAAGACCTGCACGGCCTAGAGCCAGTATTAAAGGGTTCTGGGGTTCCAAACCCCTGGATAATCATTAGCAAATGAGTCTTCAATACCAGGTTCCTGGAAGGAGATTTTAGCCTCGCTTGCCAGTAATCTTTGGAATGTCACTGGACTGACATCAGAGCAAACTCTCACCTCAACATCCTTCTGCTTCCAAAGTCACCTGAATTACTGGTATTTGAGTTCCTCATGTACCAACCAAGTCTGCTTTTATTAATATACCAATTATGAATGTTCATTACTTTGCCATATCCCAGTTTACAGATGGTCATAGCTGAGGATACTGGAATGGCAAAACTCCACCAAATAACTGAAAACAAACCCAGAATAAGCCCAAGTGTTCCCTTTTTTAACAGGTTAGCAGAAGAGGTCCTGATGCAGGCAGTGGTAAATATGCTTAGGCAAAGCTACTCAAACTAACACAATGCTTCCTCACGGAAGAGAGAATTCAGGATGGGAAGCAATATTTCACCTTCAGAGACCATGAGCAACATCTGTATTTTCTCCTTTGCACAGGTACGACCCACTGATCAAGAGTGATCTGCCCACAGTATTTATCTTGCTACTCTGTTTTTCAATAAGCACATAAATATAGTCACATAAATATTGTCTGGTTAAAAAAAGCATCAATCCAACAATTACTTTCCAATATTTTAAGATTATGAGTAGTGCTAATCACAGTAGAACAATCTTGCTCTGTCCTTAGTGCAATGTTTCATCTCTATCCACACAAACAGTGAGAATTTAATTTTTTTTTTTTTTTTTAGAGATTAGGCATGCTTATTAAAAACACCTTGATGAACTGGAAGGTTCTTTGCCTGATTACAGAGCCCCTCCTCTTTCTTCAGTTCACTGCACAGTTCCCAGCACCAGAGCACTTTCAATTAATCACTGAAGTCCCTGCAAAACTGAAATGCTCCATTTATTCTGCATAGCCTGGACCTTCAGAAACTTATCCAAATTTCTCTTTTCCATTTCCAGAGTCAGGATGCTTTTAGAAGCTTGACAATATTGCTTTGGTACAGAAGACTTCATAAGAACCTCAAATTCATTTGTAACTGCTACTTACAGAATCTCAGACTGCTTTGGGTTGGAAGGGCCCTTAAAGTTCATCCAGTTCCACCTCCTTCCACTATCCCAGGTTGCTCCAAGCCCCATCCAATCCGGCCTGGAACATTTCCAGGGCAGCCACAATTTAACACCTCATGTTAAGTCTGCCTCTGTTAAATCCTAGCTTGAAAAGGACTTATCACTATATATGAAAGGACACAATTTTAAAAACCCACTCTAAAAAATTATTTCCTTTCCTTTCACCTAAAATTCTGAAAGTTAAGAGAATTCCCTGCTATCTATTTTTCAAACCATGTGGTTGAACTTGGTCACCACCAGGATCTCCAGGATGCAAGATCCAAGCAAGCCCTGATGCTGCCAAGACTTCATTTGACAAGAGGCTGATGAGCATCAGGAAAATCCTACAGAGCCTCATTTCTCATTTTTAATAAAAGCTGACACTGGATTGTATTAGCTGCAGTTCCAAATACAGTAAATACCACCAGCATGTATTTATATTTACCAAGAGCCCATTTTTTTGTGTGTTATTAACATTACACAATTAGCATGTTCTTTTGACAGGCACCAAGCTCGGATGAGTTCATATTGGGCAGAAGTTAATTAGTGCTTGATTCTAAAAGCAGAAAATGGAACAGTTTGGGGGTGGGATTTATGTAGGGATTTATGCAGCAGGTTTTTTGCTGCTGTTGCTGCTACTATATTGAGGGTTTCTAAGAGGTTTCCATATTTTTGTCTTCCCAAAGAGAGTGCTTGAAGCAAAGTCATGAATTCCGTGTATTATCAGCTCCCTCAGCGGACAAGGAGCACTGCTCATCATCACCACCTTTGCATTTACTTGTACCTGTTGCTCCTGGGATAACAACAATATGCCTGAGGCTTGCAACACATCCGAGCTCCCCAAAAAAGGCATTTCTTAATGTGGATACTCCCTAAAGGAAAAAAACTGAAGTTAAGATCCTTAAAAGCACAGGCTTCAATTTTTGTGTTATACATAGGAAGTTTATTCATCATTAATGACAAACTTTCTGTCACATCACATTTTCATTATCATCCCCTAATTTAACATTCAAATCCATCTGCAGACATGAACTGAGTCTTAACTGCTGCCACCATGTTTTCAGATGTCCTCCATAGAAAATGTTTCTGAAAAGAAGCTCAAATTAATGTCACTGCAGGATTGTCTCTGGATGGGGCACTCAGGTTCTGGTCTGCTTGACAAGGTGGTGACTGACCAAAGGCTGAACTTGATGATCCTGGAGGCCTTTTCCAACCTGAATGATTCCATGCTCAGGAACAGTGACACCACAGCACTCTGAGTTCTGCCAGCCAAAAGTTTCATTTTGATATTTTTTAACTACCTGAAGACAAAATATAAGGATATTAAAGTAACTCTGAGTTGCTTACAGCACACAAGTAACATCAGGCACTTGAACTCTTCAGTGCAAATACTGAAACTCTGCTATAGACTATTATTTAATGATTTGTATTAAATCTGTTAAACCCTCCCAAACTCCCCCCCCGCCAAAAAAATACATTTCCCAGGTTGTGATATGCTCCATGTGGTCATTTTGGCTCTATCAGGGGAAGAACCTGCTACCACTACAGCTGTGCCAGCAATCCATACACTCAGATTTCAAGGATTCCTTTTAGAATGGGTGTCTTAGGCCTGAGGAAAACAAGGCTCCAGGGAGATCTCAGAGCCCCTCCAATGCCTAAAGGGGCTCCAGGAGAGCTGGAGAGGGACTGGGGACAAGGGATGGAGGGACAGGAATGGCTCCCAGTGCCAGAGGGTAGGGATGGATGGAATATTGGGAAGGAATTGTTCCCTGGGAGGGTGGGCAGGCCCTGGCACAGGGTGCCCAGAGCAGCTGGGGCTGCCCCT
>JAYDZK010000002.1:3874747-3900763 GCA_034509185.1 Euphonia xanthogaster
CCCCTGGATCCCTGGCAGTGTCCCAGGCCAGGCTGGACAGGGCTTGGAGCAGCCTGGGACAGTGGAAGGTGTCCCTGACATGGCAGGGGTGGAACCAGATGACATTCAAAGGCCCCTTCCATCCCAAACCACTGAAGGATTCTGCAATGATTCCATAAATGCCTTTACCTGAACCAGTCCAGTAACACTCAACTGACATTTCCAAACCTTGGCCTGATGAGGAACAACTAATTGTTAATCTTCTCCATAACAGACTATGGTCAAGCACTGGAAAACTGACCTCATCAGCTACAGAATTCAGGCTAGCAAGATTCTGGGCAGTCTAAAATTGTGACTATCACAGTCATGTGAAATGCCAAAACTTCACACTCCCCACAACTAAAACTTGATTCCATCTTGTAGCTATAGTATACACAAGATACCTCTAAGAAGGCTTTGAGAAAAGTAAACAGCTTTGAGAAGTGGGGGTTTTACTGTGTAAACTTCTTATTTTTCTCACTCAGCAAAAAAAAAATAAAATCTATGATTAAGCAGCTCTTTTCAAACATTTCAGAAATAGTGTATCTTTTCCTTTAACCAAACATCATCACAAAAAATGCCTTCAGAGGGCTTCTATGGAAGTTCTACCCATGAGGAGGAGAAATCAAATGTCAGTAAGGTTTCCTGTGCCAGAGAGTAAGGAAAGCCAAGGGAAGCACATCACCAAGGAGGATTACAGGCCCCACAGACTGACAGGAGTTCAGGTTCCCATGGCTTTCTCAGACAAAGCATCGTGTTTTGAAGCCTGTTACATTCAGCATTCATTTTGTATCTACTTGCACTGCTTTCTCTCTGTACACAAGTCATGCTGAGCTGCTACTCAGGTTTGTGCTAAACCCCCACAATTATCTTCTTTGCAATAAGAATCCTAACAGCAGCAGGCAGTGAAGCACTCATTCCAGACACCAGCTGAAGCAGCATCCTGGGCAAGTAATTCCGTTTCAGATCCCTAAAAATTACCTATTGGTGGAGAGCTTACAAACACAAGAAGAAAACACTAAGTCTGCAGCAGAAGATTTGGTGTCTCAACAGGAAGACAAGGAATCCATCTGACTTATCACCATCATGCTCTCACTGAAGCAGGCTCACAGAAATAGAGCAGGTCATGAATTTTCTGTAAGGAGAATTGTAGAAGCCCATCAAATATTAAAAAGCACTGCAGATGTCTGCAGTCCTTTCTAAAAGCTTTTTTCAGATGAGCAAAGAGGACACATTAATTAATTAAATTAACTGTTTCCAAACATTCCACTTGTACAGATCATTCCCTTTCTTCAGATGTTTTTAATACAAAACTAGTCTGTTCCTCCAGGGTTTTCATTGCAGAGCTTCCCTCTAACTGTAACACTGTTTGTTTACCCAGGCTTTCAGAAGACTTCACAGAACCTTACTGCTTTCTGCACAACCTAAAGCAATAGTTCCATCTCTCTGATTTTCAGAAAGCCTCTGCTATCAGCCACATCTCCAGGTTACCATTAAGTACAAATATGAAATTACCTGCAATGCAAAAAGAGCCTCTTGAAAATTATCAGGAACGCATATGAATCACTTCAGCTTATTGAATTACTGTGTCTACCCCACAATCCACTTAATGGGGTTTCTTAAATTAAATTTTTCTCCACCTAACACATCTCCCTGTCACATGACACGAGCTGAATACCTACAGAGAGTACTGAATTTTCAGCAGATCCAGCAGCAAGGTACCTGAGTAAGTCTGGCAAGATCAACTTGTTTGTGTTCCAAGCAATCATTCATCAGCACATTACTTAAAAATCAGTCTGTTTCTAAACAGGAAACCTGCTCAAATACATTATTCCAGAACAGAAACTGGACTGAAAGCTGAAAAACATCATACCTATATTCGAAATGCCATCTTCTTCCAGTTCCTTTGCAGCAAATAACATCCTTTCCAAAGCAGCAATTGCAGAAATCAGCTTGTGCACTGCTCAGATGCCCCTATGCTGATCCAAACACATCACCAAGGCTTCGGTCGGGGAAGGACAGAGCTCTCTGAGGTGCCACCTTCAGCCACCCAGAGCTCCCCAGCTCCTTTTGCATCATCCCAGGCAATCATTTCCTCCTCTTACATAAGAGGCAGAGCTCCCAGGTGCCCCCGTTTGCAGCACGGGGCTGGCACTGCAGGAAGAGGCTGCGGTTGCCCCGTGCCAGGCCCAGCTCTCCCATGCACTGACCTAAGAGGCAGCAAATCAACACTTTGGGATCACTGCTCCTCAGGGGTTCTAAAAATAGAACACCAGCTGCTATCAGAGCCTGTGTGCTGATACCCAGCACCACTGACCACATCTAAGACCTCCTATTTCCTTAATGCCACAGCCAGACAGATTTATATTGCACTCTGTATCTGACAGCGAAAGGCTGCCCGATGTCAATGTGGTTCTTAGCCTGATAATCAGTGTAAAAAAACCCAAACAAACCTTTTTTAGCATAACCTTGCATGCCAGCTGTGGTTACTTCAGGCTTTAGATGCTACCAAGTGGAGACCCTGCTCAGATTTTCCCAGCACAAGTGCAAAAGACCATTCTCAATGCACAGACCTCACACATAACTGGCACTGACAACTGGCACTGACACTCTTGGATCCAACAACATGAACTTATTATTAATTCAATCAGCTTTCAATTAATCAGATTAGCACCCCAGCTGTGAATACATACACTTCAGAACCTTATTCTTGGACTGTGACCTCCTGTTATCTCACACTATCACAGAAATTTAATCTGTCAAACAACCCAGGACAAAGTCCCTGCAATTACATCCGCTTAAGTACAAATCCACGCCTGGCAGTAAGCCCTCAGCAGATACATCTCGTTCATATGTCAGTCAAGTTTTGTTCAAGTAATTACAGCCTCTTTCTTACTGGAAACAGCTACTGATATTTGCAAAGCCTCAAATTTCCAAAGCACTGAAGGGCAAGCCAAGCTTGGGACTTCCAGTTTTATGACCAGCAAATTGAGGAGGGACATGAAGTCAGGATCACTGAGGCTTGCTGTGGATCAGCCAGTCTATCCCAGCTGCAGCAGGGATATTCCATTAACATTCACCTCTAACTGGTCTGACTATAAAATGCAGATTAAGCTGAATCGTGTCATGATTCACAAGTTCCTCCACTTGTGCCAGCTGTACCTTCCTTGACAGAGAGAACTTGATCACTGCACATTCAATCTTCCTGGTTTGAACCAATGCACACCTCAGATGGTTTAAAGTGGAACAGAGGGGATCAGAAACCCAAACTGCCACACATTGGAGAGGCACAATACAACCTGAAACAGAAACCACATTCTCTTATTCCTTACAAAAATCCCTTTTGTAGGTCCCTTCTTTTATTCCTTTCTCTCTCTACTCTCAGAATGGTGCTCATGCAGATTTCAGCTGAAATAAAGTGTATGTATGCATTGGACCATAACTAGTTCCATAATACCCAGCAAGAAAGTAAAATTGAACCTCAGTTATTTACAACAGCACATAGGCTATAAGATACCTAATTGTTTAAGTCAGGAAAATTAATAAAAGGATCCCACAGAACTTTGCCTTCTGTCTATTCACTCCTCAGATTACAAATGCCCCACAGATTCTTTTCAATGTAACCATATTCAATAGAACTCTGATTGTAATCTTCATTTACAGTATTTTTTTAAAAATATACAAGCCAACAAATACTCTCATTACCCTCCATCCTTTGTACAAGACACCCATAATAGCTTTACATTTGTTAAATTAAATTAGATGAAACGTAATACACCAGCCTACAGAGGAAAGTGAGTTCAATCAGTTCTTCAGTCTCGTTCCTCTATTCAGTTTCTACTTATCCAGGTGTTATTGGTTCAAGTCTGGTTTTTTAGTTTCTGTAGTATAAGTGCCATGTAAGGAGATTTATTGACTCAGAGCTGCTACTTATTACTAGCTGAAAACGTGTTCAAAATGCTGTCTTTTCACTTTACTCTTCAATTATCACCATTTGGTTAATTTTGAACCCTTTAGCAACTGTTACATTATGAGAGTGATGCTTAATGTCTTTAAAGCAGTCATGATCAACCACAGAAGACTTTATTCAGTTTCTCAATTATAGATAATTATCTAAGGCTAAACACTCTACACACGTTTTCAGTTACATCTGTTACTTCAGTAAACCTTCCCAGGTAGGAGGCAGTGATTTCCTCTAGCATTATTTATGAGTTATCAGTTAAGGAAGCTGATTCCTCCTTGCTGAGATTAATTTAGAGCTGATCATCAGGACATTACAGCACCAGCCAACCCAAAGGCATTAACTCCTCAGCATTCTTTGAAAGGCCTTCCCATTATTATCACCTGATCGATGTCATTCAGCCATTACACAGCACTGTTTGTTCACTGCTTGGGCTGTTTGCTGCCCTTTGTTGATGCAGCAGAGGCTTGGTTTAAGCTACAGGAAAACACCTGCAGGGCTAATCCTTGAGCAACAACTTCAGCTCTTGCACACGCCCCCATGCTCACAGCAAAGTTGGATTTTCTGTTTTCCATACACAAGACATGACAAAGAATTTATCATGGAATACTCTGGGCTGGAAGGGACATTAAAGCCCACCTTGTTCCATCCCCTGCCATGGGTAAGAACACCTTCCACTATCTCAGGTTGCTCCAAGCCCCATCCAGCCTGACCTTGGACACTTCCAGGGATGAAGGGGCAGCCACAGCTTCTCTGGGTACCCTGTGCCAGAGCCTGCCCAGCCTCACAGGGAAGGATTCTGGACCAGCTATTTCAAGTCTTAAATTATCTTGCTTCAACACATCAGCTGTGCCCCTGCTACTCAATACAGAGCTGCAGAGACCAGGCAGCTGCACTTGGCTGCTTTAGCCCCAGAGGTCAGGCAGAACTAAACCACGGGCTTGTTTGGAGATCTGCTTTCCAAGTGCATTTGTAGCCACCACATCCAACCAGCACTTCCCACAGATGCCTTGGATGTGAGGCAAACCACAGAATGCACACTCATGAACTGAGCAGCTTATCCTCAAAATACTGCAGGCTTTCAGAGTGGCCAAAATCAACTACGTGGGCAAAAATGAGCCCCTAGCAGCAGCAAGTCTTGGGCAAATGGTCAGCACAATCCATTCTGTGTATTTATCTTTTGATTACAAAGCTCCAATCTGACCTTTTAAAAGCTTCTGATATCCTACTTAACAGGAGTGGCAGACAATGCTTTACATTTTACATACTTTTTTGGTTTGTATCTATACATACTATAGATCCTTTTCTCACCATCCTGGCTTACACTTCACTTCAATATTTCAACAGTTTTCATTGTCAGCCATTGTTATGCTAAAACCTAGGTGTTAGCAGAGCTCTATTTTTGAAGTTGTCTGCCAGAGCATGTCTCACTCAAAGCAGCCTGTCAAAGAAATTCACCCCCAAGATGAACAAAGAGAGATTGAAAAAGTAGTTGATGTCATTTTATTTTTTTCAATATGAGAACAAGTCAGTGAGACAGATCTAGATTATTATGAAACATAGTAAATTAAGCTATTTGCAAGGCCTGCTGAAATTCAGGAATCTGCCAGAAAAATGATGTTGAAATTAATTATTGTATTTAATTGATCTATATCACATTTGGCACAGCCAGTTCACAGCCTACACCCCATAATCGTTACCTCATCCTAACATGGGGAATTCCTCTGTAACAGAGTTCATTTATGGAGAAGACATGGGATTCATTTCATGGCATCTTTATTTTGGAATGACAAATTTGCCAATTAAAAAAAAAAAAAAAGACATGAAAGGGACAAGAATTCAAGGAAAGCCTGAATTCAACCAGGTAGTTCGATTTAAGGTAAGCTGAGGTTGAACTGAAGCCACCCCTCACTGGAATCTACTCTAAAGAGCAGCAGTTTCTGGTAGTTTAAGATGTTTTCTGCATTTCCTCCTCAGCCATCAACCAAGTCAGGCTAATCATCACCTTTTCCATTAGCACAGAGCTGGAGAACGCTCTGGGAACATCTGCCTTCAATAATTCATCTCTCACACTAATAAACTCCTGAGTCAGTGGCTGCAGATGCTCCTCACTTTTCCCCTTCCATACAAGCCCTAATTACTTCTCTGAGTGTGTTTATTAGCTTGGACAGCCGCCCACCTCCCTTTTCAGCTCCCTGCTTATCATCTGCCCTCCCATGCAAATAAACACTCATAAAACCTGAAACCTCCTAAAGATCTTGTGGAGAACCACAGCCCATCTCCATCATTAGCTGTTAGCACAAAGGAGGCATCTCACAAGGATCCTCATTAGAAGGTTCTTCCAAGAAGTAGAGGGTAATCACCAAGGCACTGGCACTCAGCTATTTAACACTTACACTCCTCTTTCCTTCCTGCCTGGGATTCTCCCTGTTCCATCACATGGGCAGCAAGCCGGGGTCCCTTCACTTGTTTCCATTTCAGCCACTGCCTGAATTTCAGATCAAAAATCAAACAGCTGATCTGTAAACCAATAAGCAAAGTTATTTTTCAAGCAAATGCCTTTAACATCACCAACACAACATTTCTAACGAAGCAAAAGGTAAGAAGCTCTTATAGCTGAGTCTTAAAGCAAGCAAAGAAATCAAATTTGTACTGACCTTTTAACATGCACGTGTACTCTTTTTCCAGTTATAAGCATAAGCTGAAAACATTAATTCAGAATTGAGTATCAGCCCCTTGGCTTGGTTCTTGTACTGTATTTACCACTCTTTAAAAAGAAGCATCTGAGATCCTTCCATAGCAATTTCACTGCTCCTAGGCAAAGGTTTAATAATTATTAGCCTGATTCTGTCATAGCAAAAAAAAACCCAAACAAACAAATAAACCCACCCAAGACCCAATTCATTACAGTAGTACAGGAGTACCCTGGTATTGTGACTTTTTATATTTCACTTCAGTTGCTCAAAGTCAATATAAATTCTTTTCACTGCACAGTTACAAGGCCAAAGTAAAAATGCTTTTCTCCCAGTTCAGCCACAACAGACTGATCTTCATCTCTTTCCCAGAACTCTAATTAAGTCCTTCTCATAACTGCTCAGAGAATGCAAAAAGATCCAATTTCTTTGCAATATTTATTATTGCAGTTATCATCTTGCAACAGCTACAGCCAAGTAAGCATCTGACCAAGTCCTAAAAAGTACCATTGTTTCGCTTAAAACCTTCTCCAAGTGCCTCAGTCCCGATCGATCTGAGACATGACTCAAGAGTGAAGGAATTCTGCAGATCCACAAAACCCAGTGAAATAAAAATTAGCTCTGAGTAGCAGCCAGCAGCCAAGGAAAATCGATTGCTGCCCCTGATCAGCACACAGATCACAGCTCTGCTTTCTGCACAAACTGAAGGTGTCCAACTCATTTATGGTCTGAAACGACAGAGACTGGGGACTTTTGCAGTGTTACAGCTCAGCCAAAGAAACAACTCTCACTGTTCAATGCTCGGCCCTGTCCATCTGGCTAAGCCCACAAACAAACCAAAACGAGCCACATTTTCAGTGCCAAATAAAACATTTCCACCAGAAAACATTCCCTGTTGACAAACAAAGCATCAGCCCTACTCACTTGCTATGTATTTCTAGGAAATAAAGCAGTATTTTGCAGATTTGTTTGTAAAGATAATCACCGTGAGCGATTACAGGATCAAGCTCTTGATCAGATTTAAGTGTTCAATACACACTGGTCTGTCTATTTACAAACACCTGGTGATACAATCCCGTGTTGTCCTAGACAGAGAGGAATAAAAACCAGTTCTGAATAGTGAGTGTTTCTTTCTAGGTAACTTGAGGAAAACGCTACCTTGAATTATACAGCAAATAATTTTCATTATCAAAGACCCTCAGGAGCAGCACCCAGCCCTCTGCTCACCCAGACCACATTTAAAGCAGGACAAACATTGGCACCTCAGCACCTGCCATTAGGAATGTCATTTCCAAAGCTTTTATTCCTCTCAGTCTAGGACAACGAGGCATTATCACCAGGTGTTGGCAAACACTCCCCCCACAAAGCTGTCAGGCTCTGCTACTGCAGTAACACAGGCAATGGTTGTTCTCAGCCAGGTTTCACACTAACAGTGCCAGAGCCCAAGCAGGAATTATTCAAAATTATTTTCAGACATAAACCAGTAGCAACCTGCTATATAATTCTTCACTTGGTTCATGACAAATGAAAGTTCTAATTCTCTTAGGCAAACAGTGAATTATTGCAAACTGAAATAAGCTTTCAGTGAAGTGGTTCAACTTCCAGGAGAAATACACTTGTTAGATGAATTCCTGCTACATTTTCATCTGGATGCAACACAAGGGTCACTTCCAACATGCTGACCCTTGTCCCACAGGATCAGGACTTGCATTTAATACACATTCCGGCACAGCTACAGTGCCTGAAGCTTGCACAGCCTGGGCAATGACTTGAAATTGAACAGAAACCCCAGGGCAAGTCAGTTGAGAGCTCATAAGCTTCAACCACGATGGAATTCAACACAAAACTTCTGCATACCACCATGGCTTCTTACACATCTTCCAGGGAGTGAAAAGCCCCTTTATTGTCAGTGTTATTAAGCATGTAGCTACTAGCGGCATTTCAAGAACACGGGAGCTAAAATTAGCAGAAGCTGCTAGCAGCACGCATTTTTAAAAGGCCAAACACTCCTAGCAGTAAGTCAGAATGTGTTTTCATTAAACCTCAACGAGAAATTAAGATCCAAGTCATCTGGAAGGTGCTTCAGTTTAATCAGGATGAGCATGAGGTGTCTAACAATACTCATCAGTAAAGATTCACACTGACTGACAAAGCTACCTCTTCAGTGAGATCTCCCTGCCACTGCCAAAGCACTGATGTGGTGTTTCACTCACACCTCCAAGACATTCTTCCATCTCTAGGCAAAAAATACCAATATAAAGTAGAAAATATGAATTAACAACTTGAAGTCTGCTATACAGCTTAACTAATAGCTATCTAGCAGAAATTCAATAACATTCTATCAACAGATTTGTCTCAGGTGTCTGTCACTCCCCAAAGGACACAAACTTTGTAAGAGAAAACTTCCTCCTCGTTGCATACTCTGAATATTCAAGAGTAACACATTAGAAATCAGATTGCCTTGGATTCAGCAACACTCTTCAAAATTTGCAACTCTTCCATCATTGCAATATTTTTCTGCAAGTTTAAATTTTAGAATTTGAGAGTATCAATATGAGAACCACAGGTTTTAGGAAAGGTTTTAGAACAAGTAGAGGGAAAGAAATTGCACAGAAATACAGCACAGTACTTGTAGCAGAGTTAGTGAGACCATTATTGGAGTTAGTGAGACCATTTATCTCCACTCAGCACTTCTACAATTAAAAAAAAAATTCTCAACACATGATCTGAACCCTGAGTATTTAGAAAATAATGTAAATGAAACTTCCAACACTCCTAGCTTTACTGAAAGTACAACAGCAAAGAAAACTCATTTATTTACTCTGAAAACCTGTGAACTGTGCATTCTGCTCACAAGCACTTAATGCTCTAAGTTCCTAACCCCTGGTATCATATCTTAAACACAAAAGGTGAAAATTATATGGGTGATTGTTCAGCAATGCAGAGAATCTTTCACTAAAGCTTTGTAAGCTGTGATGCAAATTTAACGTGTACTAAAAACCTGAAGACATAAACCCTGTGTTTTTCACTGCAACACAAGATGACATTTCTGAAAAGCTGATGATGAATGTTCTGAGCAGGGTTACTGCTCTGACTGGGCTGTACCTGCACTCATCCATTATCAGACTACTCAAGCATCTCAGTACCAGGTTAGCCAGGGAAAAGGAAGCATTAGGACAACATGAGAAGGCTGATCTAGGCTGGACTGTTAGCTTATTTTTTCATTTGAATAAATTTCCTGATAAATGTTTCCATGGAAAGTTTATATTGGCAGAATTCTCATCTCCACTGGTGGCACTCCATGGTTTCCCAGAGTCACTGACAGAGAATCAGCTACAGAGCCCTCTGATCTGGTAGTGCAGACAGACAGGGAAGAGGGATTGAGTGAGTCAAATGTACTTGGGACTCAAGCACTCATGAACCTGGGGATAAATAATCATTTTCCACAAAATTCAAGCTACCCAATGCAAAACTTAATTGTGTGTTTTGGCCAACAGTTGCTCTTTTGAGCGCTGCAATTATCTCACCATTAAGGGATTACCACAGTCACACATTAATTACAAAATTACTTAGATTACACCACACAAAGTAGCCAACACTGAGCAGCATTAGCATAGGACAGCTACTTGACTTCAGGAACACGCTCCTGCTTTCACTCAAGCCTAGGATGCAGATTTTCCAAGTTAGATAAAATCCTTTGTTCTCCACTAAAGGGGATGTTGAGATGGTAACAAACTGTCTCTTTCACTCACAAGTCTAACAGACAACCTGACCATCCTCCAAGAAAAGAACAACTCTGCATAGTCAAGGATAATCAAACGTTTGGAATGAAGACTAGATTTCCTTTCCTTAACATGGTTTGGGATGGAAGGACCTTCTCTCCCAGACAGGTTCAAGTTTGTTAGGGCCTGGAAGTTCTTTTACAGCCCAATGAGGTGTTCAGCAACAAGAGTTTCTGTGCAGCATCCTACCCTGCTCTGCTCCTTGAGAAAAAGCACATTTAGGTGTAAGACAGCAATTCACCAAACAGAGCCAAGAGCCCTCCACCAGCCTATCAGCTCTGCACAGCAAATTAAATATCACAGGCTCACCCACTCTTCAAGTACGCTCCCAGAAGGCCGTGAAGATCTGCATCTGTTTTTAGCAAGTTTATATTCTGCTGCTCAACTTTACCACAAGTCTTGCACATTTCTAGTATTATTTTCAGCTAAATCCAACCTGGGAATCAAGCAGCACATCACCTCATTCTGAATTCAAGTTGAATGGAGGTTGGAGTAATTCTAAGGCACAAAGGAGCAGAGTAATATAATCCTCAGGTTACAGACTATGCTTACCTGACGAGCTTAAAGAGGCTTTACTCTGTGGGGGTTTAAAAAGAATTAAAATAAAAGCTGAATTTCACACCCCCCCATCACCCTCAGCATCTTTATTTATTATTAATCAGGTCTCATCTGCTCAATACATCATTTCCATAAGATTAGCAATCAGCCACATGTTATAAGAAGACAACAAATTCTGAGTCCTTTTCTCAACATAAAGCTTCCACCTCCTCCAGAGTAAACAAAGAGCAGAAGCTAAAACAGTTTGTTGCCTTTATGCAAGTCAGCCCCTGGATGAAAAACATGTTACAGAAAACAGAACTGATTTTCAATCTCAGTTATTTCCATCTTGTACCACAGTTTGGCATTAGCCCTTACCTATTCCTTCTTAGGAATACTCCTCATCACCTCCCACTTGAATGCAACACAAATACAAGTAATTTGATTTACGGTTCTTTTAAAGGAATTAACACACAGGGGTTTATTTCAAACAGGTAGAAGTTAACTGCAAATTCATACATTTCCTGACAAGCAGATGTAGGATGCAAATTAAACAAGTGCCAAGCAGATAAAAATATTTGCTTTCACATCAGCTGCTCATTATTACATAGCACATATAAATGTCTAAATATAGAAATTGGTCTGAAAGTTGGCAATCACAGGGACCAGAAGCAGAACCAGATCCAGCAAATCCCTTCAAAACATTCAAGCACAATAAAGTGATAATCCAGAAGCCTTCAAAATTCTCTCAAGTTATGTCATTTTAGTTCCTATCTCAAAGTCTCCCAGAACAGCTGTTTGTCCTTGACTATTACAAGAATTTGGCTTCTTTTTGCTTCCAAAAGCCAACAGCCTGCAAGCACTCAAGAAGTTTGGGAGAGTAAAAGCAATGTACACTGAAGCTGCTGCATTCCAGCCATCACCTGTTTCAATGGCCTGTTTGTCCTGCTCAGAGGCAAACTGAGCAAAAAATGCTCCTTGCAAGTGAGGAAATCACTCACTATCCCATAACTCAAGCATATACAGCTATCTTGACCGTTAAAATCCATTTTTACAGCTCCATAGGAATTACTTACAAGCTATTACAGCTAGAAAACAAATCTCACACTCTTCCCCATGATGGCCACATCCCTCATCAGCATCAGAGCTTCCACTTGTCCACATTCCCAAGGACATCAACCCTAGCAGAGTTCCCCCTACAGAGCTCCCAGGCTTTCCAAGTCCATTGCTCTTCACTCAGGTGTTTTGGGTTGCAGACAGACACATCTCCATGTAAATTTTTAGCAATTGATTCAAGCTCCAGGGCCAGCATCAACCACACTGGGCTTTCAGCTCCCTCTCCTCAATGTGGAATTGCTCCTGCAGTAGCTTGGCCACAGCATCCAAAGCACAAAACCCACCATGGATGCCAACAGATGAGCCACTGTCACTACTACAGAGGCAACATTTTCAAGATGCCTACTGTACTATCTCTTAAGACTCAGGTTTTACATTCTGCTTTAAAAACTGGACTAAAATTAGTTTTGCCTAATTCTTTGCTTTTTTAATATTTGAGTCTGTATAGGATGCTAATACAACAACAATTTGGCAATACAAAATCTGGAGTACAGTTCATAATCAGTATTATCCTGCTGCCATCACTGCTGCTTTTCTACACCTTTATGTAAATTTCAATCAGGTCTCTTCAAGAACAAGCCCACTTGTTCTTGATTTTAGTTTTTAACTCCTGAATGTGTAAGAAATGCCTGTTACACCCACAGGTAACAATTCTCCTGAATCCAGGGATGATCCTGGAGACCCATCACACAACCCAAAGACCCAAGAGTGATTATAACAGAAACCAACCCAAACAAGGAATCACAGCGTAGGAGAGGGTTTTTCTGGCACTCTGTAGTGTTCTCCACACACTATTCCCAGTGAAACCTGTACCTTAATCCCTATCCAGGGAATATATTACCCTGAGGACAATAAATGTCCAGTCAGTCCAGTCTCTGCTGACATACCTAGCTAGGAACAGCCTTTTTATTGATGGCATCAAGTTCACAGAGGCAAACAAGAGACAGATGCTGAAATAACAGACACAGTTCATTCTCAGGAAGAACACAGATTTATACAACTGTGTTCATCCCTGTTTGTAGCAGGTTGTTTTTCTGGATTTTATTTTTTTTTTTTTACTTACAGCCTCAATGATCTTGTTTGAAAAAGATCTAATCCCACTTGTAATTGTAATTTATCTGTATTTCATTTCCCTAATGTGGCATCACTCACCAGTTTTTATCAAATATCACCACTTACCTAGCAGGCAATATTTCCACCTGCAGAGTAGAAAAACAGTATGAGAACTACACAAAACCAGCTGCAGAACGTCAGGCAAGGAGGAGAGATGTCTCCGCGTTGCATGGTAACACAGGTTCCTCTGACAGCACCTTTCAGTGGAATTCAGGAATACCAGACCACTTCTAAAACACTCCAGGGCTGCTTTCTTCCAAGATGATGGTATTTGTATTCAAGCTTCTAGCAGGTAGCTGGTTCAGCCTGAGTACACCACCTTATTTACATATTAATTTAAAAAATAATCATCCAAAACACCAGCAGTAGCTACCTGCATCCCTACAAATTCTGACAAAATTCATTTTCCCAATTTATCAACCAGGATTTTAAAAACCTATTGGCCTACTTACCAAATCAAGGGATATAAATGTGAGCTGTAATTTTAATAACATGTCATTACCTAACAACAAGTAATCCCTAAAGGGACATATTTGCACTTTTTAGGTCACTGAGGTATTTTGCCTCTTGCTGTTGACAGGCTATATTCAAATCACAGCCAAACACCTGTATTTAAATGCATTCTGCTTCCAAATTGACTAATTTCTTTCATCTGTCTGTAATCTCATTTCAGTGCTTGCTGTGAGAGCAAGCCAGTCAGGCTCAAATTAGACAATTTGATATGATTAAAGTGTCTAAATCACCTTGAAATATTGAGATAGATTAATGTTCATTTTGCCAAACACCCACTTTAATCCAATATGTTACAGAGGCAAAGCAATCCTCCCCATTCACACAGAGAGCAGCCTGTACAATTCCCAATCTGAAGAATAAGCTCCCTCATGAAACAGCTCTTGCCTTATTTAAGAAAAGGTAAAAGTCATCTCTTTAGACTACTGCATTCCATAATCTAACATCAGGATTTTCCCTATCCACCTGGAAATACAAAATCTCTCTGGTTTACATTGAACTTCATTGCTTTGCACAGTAAAATAGTCAATATATCCTCTACCAGAATTAGCCAAAATACCTTCATTATCCCAACACTGCATGGATATCTCCATTTTATTTTCCTTATGTTTTCCCACTGCAGTTTCTGCTGCACTGACATCACCACCACCAACTCAAAAGGCACACGGTGTTTTCCATTACATAAAGCTGCACAGACAGACATACTCTGCCTTCACCATATAGATAACACATAAAAACTATTACCATATAGATGATGGCAATTTTCCAGCCTAAAGGGGAGGGGAAGCATGTTCTGGAATATTTTTTCAGCTGTTGTTTAAATCCCACAAAGAACAACAACGAGACTACATGAAAGCCACTGAATTTCCCCTTTAACATTACAGAGACTAAAACTGACCGGCACTTGAATTCGGCATTTAAAGCAAAACAAGGGCCCCCAATTGTTTACATTTGCCTGCAGACCAGTTTCAAAACACGTGTAATGCTCCATCCTAAAAGCTTTCAGTCAGATAATTTGGAGAGGATTAGCAAGTGAGCAATTAGTACATGCAGTTCACATCAACTACCACGCCAATTAGCATCATAAATCAAAGCAGCAGCCCTCTGACTGAATCCTATTATGCAGGAAGCAAGATGTTCCAGTAAGCAAAATATTCCCAGAGAACTGATGTCTTCCTGGAAGCCACCTAGGGCTCCTGAGCTCAGCTCAAACGCCACTTTTATCAGTTATTAGGCAGCTATCAAGGCAGGTGTCTGCTGTAGGTACTGATGACCTGGCACCCAGATAGCGACACACATCCCTCCCTCCAGCTCAGGGGTCACACACACCCGGGTACACAGCCCAGCTTCTGCCCGCAGCAAGCTGTGCCCCACCCTACCTGAAGTTCATTTTCAAATAAGTCAATAGCCAGATCCCTCCATCCATAAACTCATGTACTGTTGGGCATCCAGATGCTCTTAAATGCCACAACCGCATACCGGTGAGGCATTTTTGAAGCTTAATTAATGTGGGTTAAAATTAGACTCTTATTTTGCATGAGAAAAATAATGAAAGGGGACTAAATGGATGAGTTGCCTCAGGGTATAGGAATCGTTTTCCTCAGCTTGTTTCTGCTCCTCCCTGCTTTCATTTACTCAGCTCCAAGGGTGGAACTACAGATTGCCATTCGAGTAGCAGAACTGCCATAGAAAAATGATAAACCACCCCAGCAAGGTCCCACCTGCACTCAGGCTGCAGCTATAGATTTTGCTGTATTCAGAACATACCAGCACAATTGTCAATTCTTACAGTCTCATCATCCATCATTCATGTCATCACCCTGTGCAGGGGCTCAGAAGCTGGCCCAGGGACTCCCAGAGATCTTTCAACCCCAAGCCTGAACAGCAATCCAAAACTAATTTTAGGAAGGAAAACTATTAGTCGGCTTTACTCACAGTGGAAAGAAAATAATCCTATTAATTCTTTAGCATGTATTGAAAATATGAACAAAGCTTTACCACAAAAGCACTTTAAACTCTGCTACATCATTGATTTTATGTTCATGACAGCAATGGTACATTATTTTCCTTCACTGTCATTATTTATTAGATTTGATAGTTGACAATTGTACCCTTGGCAGCACAACCAATAACACCTTCTGGCCAGAAACAGAGATAGTGCAATTCATGACAAAGTGATTTTTATTATCAGAATCCTCACAATCAAATACTCACATCTCTTAAGACTTTCCAAGCTATCATTCTAGTTTTAGTGCTCAACAGTGATCCAAATCAGAGATTTACAGCCCATCTTTCTCTCTCTCCATACCTGCTCCATAACCTGCCTCCCACAGCAGCAGATATTAAGCTGTATGTCACTTCAGTGATAGTAAGTGCCTATCTCTGACTTTTGATTATTTCTTAACAGGCCAAATTTGTCATGTCACACCAGCTTACCTAAATATAAACACCTACCAGGCCTCTCCATGAGTTGTACTATTGCTGTAACAGTTTACTATGACCTAATATTAATTAATGTTTTCTCTTTCCACATCGGGAACAACTCAGTCACTGATGCCTAACTCAGACCATTACATAAAATTTACAAAAGAAAAGACACCAGTATTCTAACTTAAGAATCCAATGGCAGCTCAATTACTCCTTCTTACTATTCCAGCATTACTAAATGGATGAAATAAGTTTCCAAGAGATCCTCTGCACCCTGCAGTCAGATCAACTTTTTGAAAGCAGCATAGGTAATTTCCTAGGCCAAGTCTAGGAGAAGAAGTGCCATTGGTTCCTGCCATAAATTGGTTTTATGGATTTCTTGGCTGTTTTCCTGTGCTACAGCTGCCACAGGAAGGCTGAGGGATGACCTGATTTTTGCCTTGGAGACATGAAAATTACCATAAACGTTCAAGCCACCTCAAGGAATTTCACTGAATGAGTAATTCTGACTGTAACAGTATAGAAAGCAGGTGGGGAAAACGACCATTCCATCAACTTGCACCTGCTAACCTAGTTCAAAGCAGCAGATTTAAACTGCAAAGCCACAATCATTTTTATGCTTTGAGAACCCTCCTAGATCCTTTCTACAATGCATTTACATAGCTCTAAAACTACCCTCCCTAAGTTTCTAGGCAAGCCTATTCAGATTGTTTCCTGGACCTGGACATGTATTTCAACTTCACGTTTATCGATCCATTCACAGCCTTAGACATTTCCATCTCCTTCCTCACCCCCCTAGTTATGGAGCATTTCCCTGAGTCTGGCTGGTGTATCTTTGAGGAAATTCACTGCTGGATGAAAAACAGCAGCTGTCCAAACACTGTCTGATCTTGCACAGCAAGATCACCCTCCAGAACCACACAATCTCCTGAGCTGGAATAATCCTGATCCACAAGGACCATGGAGCCAACCCCCACCCTGCACAGACCCCCCCAACAATCCCACCCTGGGCATCCCTGAGAGCATTGTCCAAACCCACCTGGAGCTCTGGCAGCCTCGGGGCTGTGCCCATTCCCTGGGGAGCCTGAGCAGGGCTCAACACCCTCTGGGGGAAGAACCTTTTCCTAAAACCCAACCTAAACATCTCCAGTGCAGCTTCATGCTGCTAGAGATGCTATAACAAAGGGTTCCACAGATACTGGGGGAGAATTTAGGGCAAAGAAAAAGAAAAATAGGAGAAGTAACACCTCTTCAACACTAAACTTTCAAGTCCAAGATTATTCCAACCAGGCACAAAATTCCTCATTTGTCCACACACTGGTCATCTCCAAATTCACATGCCAGGCACCTGAGTTGGGATGTTGCCCAAGTGATGCAAACAGATCCTGGCACACAAGGGGTTAACTCAGACACACCAGCACTTGGCAGGTTAAATAGGATCCATTTAAATGATTGCTATCTGGGCATTCCAGTGCCATGCTCTTAGCATATTTCCTCTGGAGAGCACAGTTGCTGTGATACCAAAAAGACAGGCGTCCTGGCTGCTGTCCTGAGCATGAGAAGCCCAGACAAAGATAAGGATCTCTCACGTTTGAACCTACTGTATCTGTATAAGCCAGTCCTGATGCTACAAAACACTGCAACAGAGACTGCCTGACTGGCTGTGTCATTCCTCCCTCTGGTTATGGTACTGCAGAAGACAGTTGCAAATTATTGAGACAGTGGTAGAATTAATAAGACATTTACTAAAAGGAACAACAACTGTGGTTTTAGTTTAATAGAAAATGTAAGCACTACCAAGTCGAGGTTTTGAGCTAAGTCATGTTGAGCATTGATTTGGTCTAAGCTATAAACAGTTCCTCAATCCCTTTAAAACAATGAAAAAAAATTGAAATATTTAAGCTTCTCATAGACAACCACAAAGCACTACACCCAAAACTATAGATTCAATTCCAGTGCTCCCCAGAGTCCCTTTGCTTGCCTGTATCTTTCTTTGGGATAAAAGGGAAAATTACCAACAAACAAAATAGCTGTCTCATCATTGGGATTACATTCATTATCCAACTATGTAAACTAGTAAAGCTACAAAGGAAACACTGAAATTACATCTTTCACACAGATCAACCCTGTGGTTTTAGCTCTGGCTTCCTGAAGTGGTTAACTGAAGCTTATTTAAGCAATAAGAAAGAAAAGTGAAAGAACAAGTCATTCTCTGGTTTAGAAATGCACCACTATCTTAACACCCTGTCATCTGTACCACTATGCAGGCTCCAAATAGATTAGTCAGGATCCTGAAATTGCATTAATGAGGCTGAATGTGCACATACTGATTAAGTAACACATCTGCTTCTACCCACTTAAGAAAAAAAATTATTAAATACTTCCAGAGGGCTTTGGAATTGCCAGCTGCCCACAATAGACTCACCACCACCAAGGAAACCTGACATCCTCACCATTTCCACCTTGGGACTAAAATTTAAAACAAACTTTCTAAGAAATCCTAGATTCCTGGTAGCCAAAATACATCTAAATGAGATGTTACCTTAGTTCTAACATGGATCACAAGATTTATGCTGCATTTATAACCTTAGCACAATTACAAGAGAAGCACAAATTAACTGCAAACATCTTCAAAACCTACTAGGAAGTAGTTGAAAAGTCTCTCCTTACAGACACCAGGTTAAAATCACCCTCCTTTTCAGTCTTCATTGGTACAGAAATCACAAAAGTCAAACATCAAAAATCAGCAGCATCGCAACTTGTCTGCATCTGGCACTGTCTTTGCTCTGTTTCATGGTGTGAGGACAGGCAGGAACACAAAAGAGAAGCTGAGCCACAGTTCACTCTGAGTACAGGTGACTCAAAGTACAAACAGTGCTTGAACGCAGTCAAGGACAAAAACTAATATAACAGAAGACAAATCTCTTACTCCCACAGACATCAGGATTATCAAAACTATTGAATATACCACTTGCTGTCTCAGAACAAAAAACTTTATCCACTGTAGATTACTAAGCAATCATTTTGGATTTGTTCCACATGTGATATAAAGCTGTGTGTACAAAGGTCACATAGAAAACCCCTCACATAAAAACTAACAATTGCAGAAAGGGATATTTGAGATGCACTGTCAGCAAAAGGTCACACAGTTGAGATGCAACTGAGTTCTGAGATTTTTCTGGAGCTTACATTACCTTTTCTTCAATGGTTCGCTAAAAATACCAACGCTACCATTCACCTTGCTCATTGGTAAGGACAAAACCAACCCCAGTGGTGACACAGTAGAGAACAGAGTATTCCTGAAGTCTGGGGAGTTGTTCCACTGCCTGGCACTACTCCAAGCCTCTCACATTAGCCAAAAAGAATGTGGGATTTCTTTAATTTCACTTACAAACATACTGCAGCCTTACAGTTATAAGTGCATCTCTTAAATATTAGCAATTAATGACATAACTGAGGTGGGAATACGAGGTTTCACAGCATGATCACCTATTCCTTCAGGAGGCCAAGTTAAGGCTAAGCCCCTGACTGCTTCAAGTGCTGGAAAAGAATCACTCCTCCTAACTGGAAGATAAGTCCTGTGAAGACACTTAGCTTGAGCACCGATGTCACCTCCCGGAAACCACAACTGCCATTTGTTAGTGCTCAGTACAATGCAGAACACAAACACAGCAACCCAGCTTCCAAAGTGCTTCCTTTTCCCAAGTGCCTGAGCTGAGAAAAGCAAATCCAATATCCTATCTGCTGCACTGCCGAGTGCTCCTCTTAGGGAGCAGGACTCATTTGCCAATTTAAATAGAAATAAAAACAGTGGTATGTATACACAGCAGCACGAACCCTTGTATCAGCATTACTGCCTGCTGCTTTCAACTAATCCCCCAAAGCAAATGGTGGGAGAAGGCCAGCACACTCCCTGAAAACTCTAAAGCCTCACGACACATTTGCTCCATCAACATCAGCTGATCCACAGCAGGTCTCCTTTTGTGCCCCAGGGAAAGAAGTTATCCTCACAAGTTCATGGTTTAAGGCTTTCCTCTTGATCTGTAAGTCTTCTGCGCTTACTCAAAAGCATCTGATTTTTAATCGTGCAGCTTTTGCAGAGAACAGCAGTGAAGCATATAATTTAAAGCCAGAATAAGACATTCCAGGAACTTCAGACACAACTATCAAACCTAGTTCTTAGTTTACAAGTACAGTTAATATCACACATTTGAATCTTGTTTACCCACACGCTGGAGTCTGACATCTTTGGCATTAAAAAGAAATATCTTTTCATTTGCATATGACCCACACAAACAGCAAAACATGGGCTGCATCTCACCAACTTCTTCACACTGGAGGTCTACAGACAACAAGAGTAGATCACAGAATGGTCTGGTTTGGAAGGGACCTTCAAGATCATCCCATTCCACCCCCTGCCATGGGCAGGGACCATCCCACTAGCCCAGGCTGCTCCAAGCCATGTCCAGCCTGGCCTTCAACGCTTCCAGGGATGGAGCAGCCACAGCTTCTCTGGGCACCCTGTGCCAGGGCCTCAGCACCCTCAGTGCTAAGCACCCTCTGAATGTTACCCTTGAGCCAGGTTAACAGCTCAGGGCATGAAGTTGCAGGTGCACAATCAGCAGAAAAGGGCATTAAGAGACTTGTCCCCAACAAGTTGCCCTGGCTGTGACAGGAAACAATGCTCACCCAAGTCAGTGTTTACTGTGTTTGTGCAAGCTCAGAATCTACCTGGATACACTTACTCACCCGCTCTGCGGGCAGATTCCCCACACCTGAATCACCTGGATTTAATCCCCCAGCAAACCAACAAAAACAGCACATTCCCATGCTCTGTTGTGCTCACCCAGCAATCTGAAACAAGATGGCTGTCTGGAGAATCAGACTGATCTGTCAAATTACACAGTTTGAGCCACAGTTCCAAGATGCAAACATAACAAAAGCTCAAAGAGGCCAATTGCTATTATGGTTTCTGGATGCAATTGTTTTATGTGATATCTGGGGGTTTCTTCAGCTTTGGTCAGTGATGCCTAAATAGCTGAACTATGCCACCATACCTTTGATGTACTCAAATAAAGTAACAAGTACCCAGAGAATCCCACAATGGTTTGGGCTGGAAGAGACCTTAAAGCCCATCCCCTTCCACCCCCTGCCATGGGTAGGGACACCTTCCACTATCCCAGGTTGCTCCAAGCCCAGTATAAGCTGGCCTAGAACAGTTGCAGTCTTGTATTTCCCTAGAGAAAACAATGCTTTTGCAGCACATGCATTTTTCAAGTATTTGCCTCAGCCTTCAATAGCAGCAGAAGTGTTAGGACACTACTGCTGCCTCAACTCCAACACTGAGTATAACTCCTCCTGTAACATTGTTCTCAACAGACTCAATGCCAGCATCCAAGCTGCTGCTAAATTGGAGAGCTACAACAATCTGATGCCTCGAAGGCTCAGGTACTTCAAGAGTTTTAGCTCCACCCTGAATTACTTTATTTTCAGGAAACTGTACCTTTAAAAGTGACAGAAGCAAAAAAATAAAGCCAGGTTTGTACCTTCTCCCATTTTGTCCTACCCACATGCTTACCAGTGTTATCTTTGCACTGCCTTGAGCAAGTTATTTCCAAATGTACAATCTCATTTCCCCTTAGACTTAGATTATTTCTTCATAATCACTTAATAATCATAATTTCAAAATTAAAACTCACATTTACAACAGGCCTTTTTAAAATTTACTTTTAACAGAAAAACTAAAACAAAGATCACAAAATACTCCAGAACACAGTAATTCATACCCACGTGATGTCTGGTATGGCATTCTTACCAATTAAAGCAATAATTTCCCCTAAATAAATAAATAAAAGCTACTTGAGATGCTCAACACCTGCTGCATCAGCATGTTAGTACTAAGTATATTAATATTTTTATAGACTATTAATAATGTGTACATCACCTTGGCTAAAGTGTTTTAAAGTCTTTTCGTGAAGCATTAAAAATTAGGTTTTTCACCATCTTTCCTTGGTTTTCCATCTTGCTAAAGTTTATAAAAATAAAGTGCTAGTCTGAGCCTGGATGGTGAGAAACTGGAACTGACATACTCAGCTGTTACCTACCCTTGCAGATCACCACACCGTGGAACCTCAGGATATTTTCAGTACCCCAAAGACCACCGAAGGCAATTCATATTTTCTCTCCCCGTTTCTAAGCACACAACATACTTGGTATGAGGAATGTTTAGTGCTGACCAAGCAGTGGTGCTGTAAACTACAGAACATGGGAAGGCAGATTTTACTATGGTAAAGTCTGTGTAACAGACTAATAATATTAATTACACAGTCATTAAACTAATATAACAGTCTGAGTTACTGTAAAGCTGATTGGTTACTTAGCATGAATTTCCTACAAAAAATACAGAACAAATGCTTTTGAATGTTGGCTCTGCAACTCTGAGACATGCAAGAACCTGGAAGCAGCCCACTTTTATTTCAGCACCTTTACCCACTGAGGAAAAACTAATGAAGCACTACCACCCAGAACTGTTTCATCCAGTATTACATGTAACTTAGAATAACACAAGGCAAGAAATCTCTGTGCAAAAAATTAAGGACAAATCAATTCAGGACCCAGTTCAGCACTTGCTCTCTTCATATTAGATAGCACTCTTGCACTTGAATATAAACAATGCCGCTGAAGGGGGAGTTTGAATTTCAGATTATTTCAACAGTCTTTGGTCCATCAAGTATGCCCAGACAGTCCCATGAACTCCAAATGTAAAAAGGAAGAGGGTTGACCTTGCCAATAAAACCTGAAGTGCTGGAAAGACAGTGCCACTCTACATAGGAAAGAAAACTCAAGGAATCAGTAATAGGAACTCCACTGAAAATCCCAAATTGCTTAAAATTCCAAGCATGTTCTTCTCCAGAGCTGTCAAACCTCTCTTGAGCAGGAGAGTATTAAATGAGCAGTTCAAGGAGCACATGTAAGTTGGAGCTGATGTTTAAAGCAGCCTGAACTAACAAGTCTATAGTCTTCTCTTTATGGGGTACAGTTCTCCTTGCAGTGGAAGGAACTCTTCCAGGAAGTTACTTCATATTTTCTCACAGCAGCCACATGCCAACCACACCACAATTCCTGTCAGTGAACCTCAAGTACTCTGAGGTTAAAAGATTTTGTGATTTGGGGAGTTATCAGTAAAACACTAAACTCTTTGCAGCAAAATTGGAAGGCAAGCACCCCAACCCAAATGTCTGCTTTTCCTACATTCAACACATGGCACTACCACACAGACTTAAAAGCTGCTATCAGTGAGAGAGTTAGCTAAAGGAGGATTACCAAAAAATACAGCCTGGGGCAGTTGTAATCCAAAGGGGTGAGGAGTTGTTTTACCTCTAACTCTGTAACTATTCCATTTTTAAATATTTAAGAGCTAGTTGAAGAGCTCTCAGAAGACATACAGTACATTCATTTTCTAGATAAATCGTTCCCAGATATCAGAGCTACTACTCTCATGACTCAGTGTCCAATAAAAGTTAGACAGCAAATTATCTGTGAAGGTTTTACTCATCCTCTCAGCTCTTGAAACATGTTTTTAGACTGCTATTTTGGTTTTCAAGTCTTTGTGATTGACAAATGAGCTGAGCCACAGTTAAGTAACAGAAATCATTAATACATGAAAAGACTATCACGAGTCACATGCTAAGGAGATAACTACACCCAGTGCTCCACATCCTCCTCCCACTTCCACACAAGCCTGGCACATCACTGGAGCCCGAGCATCTTATTCACAAACACATTTATACCACGGAAACATGTATTAATTACCACTTGGAAAACGCTCTGCTGCAGGCATCATCCATCCCACAGAAATCCAAACACCAGCAGCACGGAGAAGGGGACAGTGCTTGTGCTAGTCTTCCCACCAGATGTATTAATAAGTTTTAAACTCCTCAGGAGAGGAAAGAAAAGGCAAAGCACCCTCAGGAGAGGACAGCCCCACACCATAATCTCAGTAGTGACTAATTAAACAGAATATGCACAAATCTCTAGCACACACTTGGTCAGATGTAGATGTGAGTTGGGGACTGCTCTGTAATAAGTGACAGGCACTGCCAGCCTCCCTGCCGTGCCACAGAACACACTAAACCCAAAATGTTAACTGCAAGAACCAGGATGTCTGTCTATTCAAGCTCCACTGCTCAAGAGGCACACAAATAAATCTTTCAGGCAACAATCTCAATAGCAGCTTTTCCATGGGGACTTTTTGATTACATATCATTTAAAGACCAGCTAGGCCACCAACACAAGATGGTTTTAGGCAGCTCTATCTCAGCTGCTATACATCACACTCTGCTACCTTGAATCCCTTTCAAAACAGCGACAGGATACTCCAGTTGGAAAAGCATGCGATGTGAAGCTCAGCAAGTTATCATGCAAAATAAGTCATAAATTTCTCCACAAAATACATATTCCTAGCCAATACCGTTTGCTCTTTTTAACTCGACCGACAGTTAAGAAAAAAATATCTGCAGACTTCCCTACGCTGGTGATTTCTTTCCTTATTTTGTGCATCCTAAGCAGTTCAAGCCTCTGTAGTGCTCCTGCGGGGATAGATGCACATAAATCTAAGCTTAGAGGGCTGTTATCTCCATCTTGCCTCCCGACCTGTTTTTACACTACTGCACAGACCGACACCGCTCTGCAACCCAGTTGAGCCTTGTTTACCCACTTCACACCACCAAACCACAGCCCCACACTGTCTCCATCACATGCTGCAGGGAGCGCCGGAGAAAATTTCCTTTTCCCGAACCCTTCTGCAGGCAAAGCGAGCATCACCCTTTCCACCGTACCCCTGCCCGAAGGAGCCCGCTGCTCTTCCGCACAGCAACAGCGGACGAGTAGCAGAACAACTTCTAAACCCCACAAATCCCAACAGAGGGACCAGCCGGGGCATGCAGCGCCGAGCGAATGATGGGGACCAAGCGGGAACATCTCCGGCTCCCTGAAAACGCCAGCCCTACCAGGGGTGGAGGAAGGGCAGGCAGCCCGGAGCGGGGAGGCGGCTGCTCCCCAGGACCCGCGGGCATGGGCTGGGGGGCACGGTGGGGTGCAGTGCAAGGGGCCGGGGGAGATGGAGGGAAGTGAGGAGCAGGACCAGGGGCTTGGGAGATGAGCGGGAGTAGGGCCATGGAGGAAGCGGCGCGGCGGGGACAGGGCTATTTACAGGGTGGCAATGTGGGGGAAGAAGGGGACAAGGGAGGGAGGGCTAAGAAACAGAGCCATGAGCTCGGGGAGAACGGATAAACAGAGCCATGGTCTTGTGGAAGAGGGGGGGAGTGGATAAACAGAGCCATGCGCTGGGGGAGGCTTGAGACGGAGAACAGGACTGGCGGACGTTTGGCGCGGGAGATCAGAGCAGTGGGCTGGGGGAGCTTTTCGGGGCGCAGGGCCATGGGCTGGGGAGGTTTTGGGGGGAGCACAGGGCCATGGGCCGGGGGAGATTTTGGGGGGTGCAGGGTCAGGGGCTGGGGGAGGTTTTGGAGCACCCTCCGCCGCTCGCTCCCTCTCCCCGCGGTGCCGGGGCCGCCGTCTCACCTTCGATGGCGATGACATGCTCGCGGATCTGGTTCTGCAGCACGGGCTCCTCCACCCGCTCCAGCAGATCGTAGATGGAGTAGATGTTGGGGTGCACCGACTCGAAGCGCTGGATCTCGGCCCGGATGGCTGCCGAGTTCGCCAGCTGCTGCTGGTAGTTCATGGCGCGGCCGCTCCGCTCCGGCCCCTTCACGCTGAGACCCCCGGGCGGCGGCGGGGGCGAGCCCGGGCCGCCGCCGCCGCCTCACTCACCGGACAACCAGATCGGAAGAGCGTC
>JAYDZK010000002.1:3906390-3931411 GCA_034509185.1 Euphonia xanthogaster
GTCCCCTCCTGGCAGGAGCTGTGCAGAGCCACAAGGGCCCCCTGAGCCTCCTTTGCTCCAGGCTCAGCCCCTTCCCACCTCCCTCAGCCCCTCCTGGGGCTCCAGACCCTTCCCTGGACACTCTCCAGCCCCTTAGTGTCCCTTTGGCTGTGAGTGCCCAGAACTGGCCCCAGCCCTGGAGGGGCCTCAGCAGTGCCGGCCCAAGGGATGGGCACCAACCTGGTCCTGCTGGCCATGGAGAAGAGAGTAACAGGCACTCTGCTACAGCTGTGCAACAGGCAGCCTGTCCAAGAAGAAGAGTGCTGTCACCAACACCCCATTCTGTGGGAAGACACGGTGGCGGTGTAGAATTGTTCCCTTCAGTGCCTGTCGGAATGGTTACGGGCTCCCTGCAGCAGCACTTGGAGTGCAGTTACTTCCTGCTGCTTGTTACACACAGGTCTGAGTTTTCTACTCAATGTGTTTATTTGGGTGTGTATTTGACATCAGCATCACCTGAGTTTGTCTTTCCTTGGAACTTTTAAGTTCAAAATCAATGAGATTTAGCTGGTGTAGGATGCCCAGCCTTTCAGCTTTCCCATGTAAGGAGTTCCCCCCAGGGATGGCTTGCAGCCCAGGCAGCCCCTCACCCCAGTGGACAGTATTCCTGAGCACTGTGGTGTCAGAAGGGGGTCTCCAAAGGGCTGGCATCTAGGACACGGTCACCATAGAAACTGGGGGGATTTGCTGTGACTGTGTCAGTTCTTTGAGCAGCTTAACAGCTCGCTGATAACAACTCACACTCACCAAGCTCAGGGAGTGTGGCACAGACAGGGCTGCACGGCAGATCCCGGCAAGAATTCCCTGGAAAGGCTCTCCTACTCATGCTTTGTGTGCATCACCTTGTATGCCCCCTTCCTGTAGCTGCAGCTTCCTCATAAAAGTGTAATAAAACCCCATGGGCTCTTTGTCTAGAGACAAGGAAGGGCTCCTGGCACATTTCCTCCATCCCATTTTGCTTATGGTTTGACCAGGTTTGTCTGACCTAGTTTTGTTCATAAACTGGGCTTAATGGTGGAGTCCTGGAAATGTTCCCAGCTGCTAAAGCCTGGCTATTCCCTCTGCAGTAATTAATTGCAGTTCAAAAGCCCTGCACCAGCTATGTATCATAACATTAACATAAAAAAACATGTTCTCTGGGATTCTAAGCTTTGAACAATCTTCTTATGGTGCCCAGACTTATATTCCATAGCACGAGAGCACCCTGGGACCCTGCTCATCAATTGCTTGCTTCTAAGTACAGACTGAACTGGAAAATCTCTTTCCTGTGTACCCATTGCAGACCCATTATCACAGCATAAAATGAAGCTTGGAATTGTTTTTATTAAGCTGGGTGTGATTTTTCATTCCAGTCTAACTTTCCATCCACTTGCAAAAAAAAAAAAAAAAAGAATTTGAGAACAAGTATAACGAGCAGAAACTCGATGCCCAATAATAATTTTAACACCATGAGGCTCCTGGAGAGTGTTCAGCAATTATTAGAGACAGGGAGAAGTTTTAGCTCTAACTGCCTGACAAAGAGAAAACTTTAGGTTGAGCTAAGGGTACCTAAATAACACATCTTCAGCAGAGAGAGCAGGAGGCTGCTGTAATACCTATTGATGTCTCTGCTTTATTAAAAAAAAAAAAAAAAGAAAAAAAAAGAGGTTTGAGCAAATATATTCATGTGCTTAGCTCCTGACTGTGTGAATTGTAGAGGAACCTCATTTTGGCATTGCAGTTCCTGTGATGGTTCCTTTGGGATTTCCTGGCCCTGAACTGTGTCAGCTGCACTTGCTTCCAAATGTGGAGCTAAGGCCAGGAGCTGGCCCAGAGCTCAGCCTGGCAGCTGCTGGGTACCTGCCCTGGCCAGTGGGGAAGGGTTTTCTGAAATGCTGCACTCTGGGGAGGGTAGGCTGCTCCTGCCCAAGGTGCTCAGCCTGAGGTATACGTCTGATATCACTGCAGACCAATTCAATCCACATAATTTCCAGTAAAGGCCAGAAATCCTTTGTGTAAAGAGCTCTTCTTCACAAGGATGCAAGTGACTGGAAGTTGCAGTGAATCCTCCCCTGCATAATTTATATCCCCCTCTTCAGTACTCATCACATAATTTCTCTTTACATGCAGTTCTAGCCCCTCAGCAGCATTCTTGAGGCTCATTAGCTCATGTGCTGCTGTTGAAGCAAGCTGGAGGATGAGATTTTAAAGCCTTTTGTTACCAAAGATTAATACAGATTTAGTTTTTTTCCCCAAAATAATCAGCTGCAGACCGGTGCCAGGACTCAGATGTATGGGCTCCGATGTATTTTGTCTGATGGAGAAACACTTCCTCTGCTTTGTAGAAGCTGCTTACAACCCTTCTGCTGCCCTTGAGTTATTTGTTCCAGCTTTCCTGACACCTGGAGCGGGACAAGCCGGTCCCTTGGCCCTCATCTGAAGGTGGACAGTGTTAAAAAGAAAGGTCAAACATGGTTCAGTAGCTTTCAAAAGAGGCCTTGGGTATTTCAAGCACAACATTTCATTTAAAGTCAAAAGACTGAGTTGCAACACTCTTCAAAGAAAGTTCTTACTTTTAGGACAGCTCCAGTGTCCCTGAAACTGTTCCCGAGGCAGCGGAAGCACCTCGGATCTGCAGTGAGGAATGCTTTGCTTTCAAAGCCTGCAAGCTGAAACGCCTCAAAGCTTAGCCTCAGCTTTCTCTACAGTTTCAGTTTGTGTCACTACTTTGAAATGCAAGATAAAATGTAGACTTAGGTCTCCTTGAACTCAAGCGACTTGAGGAAAGTACAGGCAGGATGGAGCTGCATTTTGCAGGCAGGGAAGTGGGATGGAGGCATGTCCCTGCCCTTTGGCCTCACTTCAATACAGAATGCAAGAGCCTGCTATTGACCCAGGTCTCAAGGGTCAAAAACCAGGGGAGTTTGGCACTAGTTTTCCCAAGAGTGGGCTGGATGGAGTAAGATGAAAGTATGGCATGGAGTCTTACTCGCTCCTGTTCAATCACCCAAGCTGTCACGAGTCTGACTGCCTCCTTATCCTTGGGCCCTCAGCTGAATTTTGATGACCTGTGTGGAGAGTGTTTAAAGCTACCACTGCAGACTCCTCACTGCTCCAGACAAGGCTGAAGAGTCTTGGTTGCACCAGAAACGTTTAAAGCCAAATCAACCCTCCTAAAATTTAATAAAGCCACTGGAAAAAATTCTGCTGCAGTCTCCAGTAGCAGCACTGCAGGTGTACTGTCTTGAGAACTATAAATGCTTATTTGTGTTTTATCTCTTCACTACTTGATTTTATAAAGGTGTAGCAGACTTTTAAATGTTCCCTGGAGAATCTTGGGAGTCCTGTAGTGTTAAGATATATGGAACCTGGGGTAGAGTGCTCTGAAAGCTGAGATAAACTACTGCAGCAGTGGTTCTGTGTCTGAGCCTGGAAAACAGGATAGAAATATCATTCCTTGTGCAGCTGACAAACACGTGTGCACATCTGCTGGAGCTATGCATGCCAAACAGACCTGGAACTGCTGTTGCCTTGCAGAACATGAAATCTGGATGGTGAATAGTTACCTAACATGAAATACTTGGCAGAAGTCTCAAAAGCTAATTTTGTCTTTATGCTTTGTTCTTTAAGGGAAACAGGTTTAATTGGAAGCTAATACTTTTGTTAGAAGTGTACTCTAGAGGATATAAATGTTACTGGTGTTTAGGAATGGTATAAATCCTGTGGGTGCAGGCTGTGGTCAGTTGGAATTAACAGAGTTAAGATCTCAAGCAAAAGGGCTCCAGGATGCCAGTTCCCAATGCCAAGCTAAATTGCACTTATCAAGTGCTTTCCTTCATGGCTCTCACATCCAAATAAACTTGTGAGTTCAGTAAAGAATGTACTCCAAGGATGTACCAGTCCTGCCTGTATACTTGGTTATCTGATGCCATTCTGAATAGCTTACATGGATGGAAAAAATTGATTTCTTGGCCCCAGACCCCACCTTTGGGGGACAGGAGTCAAAGTTCTACATGGGCTGGGTGCACCAGTGGCCTCAGGAGGTTACAGTTGCATTGAGTTCTGCATTTTGGGAGTAAACTGGCTGTTCCAAGCAGGGGGGAAGGATCCAATCTTTTCTCTAGGATAGTGGTTGGAGTCCCTTGGATGTTACAGTTCTCATGGCAGCCTGTTCTTTTCTAGGTTCTTCTGAAGCACAAGGCATCCTGTGGTAGCTCTGCATCTTAAAATTTGTGAAAACAATGCCAAGAGCAAGTGAGCCTCTAAGTGAAAATGGGGAAACCACTGGGAAGGACTGAGTAAGTGAAGCAACTCCATACCCAAAACAGCATTACAGCATTGCAAAGAAATACAGGGAAGTGAGGAGTCACTTCCCAGAAAAATTTCTGAAGAGAGAAACAGAAGGAGAGAGTATTCTTAGAGTGACTTGGAGCTTCCCTAATTGCAGTAACCCAAACTAACATGTAGTAAAGTTGTTGGTTCCTCTCAACAGTCCACCTAGAGACCTTTCAAAGAGATTTCAGATATTTCTGGGAATGTTCAGAGCAAAACAGGCATGAAAGCTGTTCCATAAATTGGTCATTTTGGGGCTTGTAAGGACAAACCATGGCACACATGAGCTTGCAGCATTCCAGTGGTTGTGATCCTCCACTGCCCACCTCATGGATCACCTGGCACACTAATGCCCTGGGAAAGGAGTCTGACCTGTTGTGGCCACTGGCACAGAGCACCAGGCAAACATTTGCTGTTGGAAAAGGAGTTGCCTTCTCCTGCTGGGCAGCTGGGTAACACCAGGGTTCTTCCTGTGTAAAAGGGGCAAGCACTACAAAGTGTTCCAAAATATAAGGAGAGCCAAATTTGAAATGTCTGTCAGGATAGAAGTGCATCTGTCTGGTTGCTGAACTGTGCTGAACCTGCTAAAAGTGCTCTAAGCTTCCCTCAGCTGCCCCAAAGTACCTGTGTAACAGAAACAGGGCATTGCTACCAAAAAATCATCCCAGCAATGGCCAAAGTGTGCTCTGCAAGGAATTTAACACAAAAAAGTGACTAAGAGGTACAAGGAGGGGAATAATTCACTATGCATGTGTTGAACAAAACTTTTTGCCCCAAAGAGCTTAACTCTCCAAGAAGAGGTCATTTGGCATTTGAGGTTAACAGAGGTTTTGTGAGAGCTTGTGACTGATGCTGGCATAAAGTAATGGCCCACTTTTAGTCCTGTTTCTATCCATGATGCAATAAGATGTAACACAATGATGAGTTTGTCACAGATCTCAGGCTTTATTAATCATCTGAACAATTGTTATAACTTGGCATCATGGACATGATGGAAGAGCAGCTTTTGTGTCCTGCCAGCCTCTTTCCATCATTCTAACCTGCTGTTTGAAGTAAGGAGCCTGGAATTCTTAGTGGCAGTGGATATGACCAGTCCCAGTGTCTGTCTTCAGGCTGACTTCTGAAGAGTCCTGGGGGTGATATTCACCATTTCTCTGCTCAGAATAAACCATAAAAATGTGTTAAAAGTTGACTGGATCAGATCTAACCAAGCTAATGATGAACTCTTACAAGCAAATAGTTTTCTCTGTGAATTAGACTTTAGACTTCAATTCTCTCAGCTGAAAGAAAGAAAACATCCCAGTATTTCATGAGCTCTTGCTCTGGGGCAAATAGTTTCTCATCTCATGCAGACTGCTTGCAGGTTGTACAATATCCTTGCAAAGATAAAAAAGGGAAATAAAATAACTGGGGAAGTATTTGAGAGTTTCACATTCTTAGGTGTTCTTTTACCGGTAGATTTTCTTGCAAGGAAGTCTGTTGGGAGGACACAATTTCAAGCCTGAAAGCAATCAATCTGGAGACTGCTGAAACTTTGCCAGAGAAAATTTTCTGTAAACACACCTAAACTTACTCAGTGAAAGTTCTTGTTGGTTTTAACCAGGTGTCACATTTCATATGCTTAGCACTGGCAGCCTCACTGCTGCAGCCCAGTTGCACATTTTCTGCAAAGCAACTTCAAGAATCCCCTTTTTTTTTTTTTTGTTAGAAATGACAAGGTGCAGTTGGTTCATCTGGGCACTAGGCTGAGGAAATATGAGCCTACACTATTCATGATCAATCTGTCAGTGTGGTCCCCTCCTGTGTTTACCTGCTCTGAATTTTCATGTGTAATGAGCTCTCTTCAGACCAGTTAGCATTCTGAAATGAGCTGTTGGGTAGGTGTGTGGAAACATGAGTTCTGTGATGACCAAACACAAAAAGGGAGTTGAACAGAATATTATGCTACTTTTCCTAAGTCAATAGTCCATGTGCATTTGAATATGGCATGACTGTCTAATGGCAGGAATGGGAAGAGCTGAGAAGGAAAAGCAAAGCTGGAGACCTGCTTCTATTTTTGTTGTTTTGAGCAGAGATTTCTTAGGTAAGCTACCAAATACTAAAAACTGTACCTAAGCTGAAGCTGCTTGTGTCTGGGGGAGTCATGGTGTGAGTCTTTCCATGTCCTCAGCTAGACAACTTCTTTTGGCCATTCCAAACTGGGCTGTCAGACTGAACTCACCTTTTCTGTGATCTGGCCATGTGGTTGGTGCTGCAGTGAAATCCTGCTGAGCACTTCTGAGGGGCTGTAGCACAATGACAGTTTCTCAGTCACAGTGTTAAGCTGGGTGCTGATTAACTTGGGTTGGTCAAGGGAACAGACAGCCATGCCAGTTTAAAACTTCCCAACATGCAGCTTGCCATCTCACTAATTAGGAGGATGTATTAATTTGCTGGAAACAGAACTCTAACCACATCCAGAGAGAAAAGCATGCCCTGTATAAAAACTATACACTTAGACTCCAGCACTCTGGTAAACTAATTCTGTCTGATGAAGCATACAGTGACATTTGACTGACCTTGTCAGCTGGAGAGGTGAATGGATAAAAGAAATGAGCTTTCAGTCTCTGGCTGAACATATTTAATATGCTGGGTAGGAGGTCAGTATGACTCATCCTTTCCCTTTGCTGGATGGCCTGGGATTTGCAGAGAAAAATCTGTGCTTCTGTCAAATCCTTCCCGAGATGTTAATGCTTTGTGGTACTTGAATCCTCCACAGGTGCCCTGTCTAAACTGATACCAGGTTCTGTAAAGCTGCCCCCCTTTTACCAGGGCTCTCTAAGTGTGATTTAGTGCCAGTGTTGGAGCCAGGATTCCCCCACGCCACAGGGCCAGGAGCTGACTGCATTCCTTCATGTGCCGTGGGCCACTGCAGCTTCAGAGGGCACCAGCCTGGATCCTGCCATCCAGATCATGGAGCTGCTTCTGGAAGGTTCTCCCCTACTTGCTCCTGATCTAAGTAACACTGGCCTGAAGATGGAAAATGCCATGTGGCTTTTGTGCTGAACCAAACCCCACATGTCATTTACTGAGACTGGCTTGAAGAAGGCAGTGGGCTCAGCACGGGTCTGGTGCTGCCCAGGTTACAGCAAATTCTGAGAAGAAGCAGCACTTTGCTCTTCCTGCCTCGCTGAGGGGTGCCTCAGCTTCATAACCTGCTTCTAAAAACAGGGCCCTGAGGAAACAGTGCACTGTACATGAAGATCTCCACAGGAGTTTAATTAGGTGCTGTCCTTTGAGAAATGCACTTTTTTTTCTCAAGAATTTTAGAGCTGGGCCTCTGGTTCCTAATTATCTTGTTCTTTTGACTGGGACAGCTACATAATTATGATCCAGGCTGGATGAATGAATGTTGATGTTCTTAAAGGCAATCAGCCACCCCTTGCTCTGACAAAAAATGTGATAATGTAATAACCAAGCCTTGCAAGAGAGAAATGGGAATAGAAAATGTAGAATGTTTGCACAAGTTTGCCTGGGAATTAATTGAGCCAGCTCTACCTTGGAAGAGGATCTAAGTCCTCCATGTTCCAGCTGAAGCTGTAAGTGATTTCTAAATGAGCATGACATCAAGTGAGCAGAAACCTAATCAGGAATTGATAGATACAGTTGCATGTCCCTGTCACCACTCTGTCTCGGATCCGCAGCCCGGACTGAGCCTCTGAGCCCTTAGAGCTGCCTCTCTGAGCCCTTAGAGCAGCCTGAACTGCACTCCAGTGCTGTTAGAGGCCTCATTATGCTCACAGCTATGAAAGCTGAACCCCCAAAGTGAGAAAGAGGCCAGTAATAAAGTACAACTTAGCCAGCACCTCGACCATTATCAGCTTGCATAGAACTGCTAAATGCAAAAGAAGGAGACAGAGGATTTACCGTATGCAAAGGGATAATCTTTGCCTTTTTTCTTTTTGTCCCAGCTGTCTAGACAGCTAGACAAATGCCAGGTTCATTTCTCAAGACCCTGACTGCAAGATATTTTAACATTTCATCCTTTATCTTGAGTGCAATCTGCCCAGATTGTCTGGTGGTTATTGATCGTATAGCTAACAGACTTGGAGGTTTTCCAATCCCTTGAAAAAAGTAAAAAGTGCCCCTCACCATGATGATAGTGAGTTTGGTGTGCTTCTAAGTTGATGAACAAAATATAAAGGTGGCTGAGGTTGTGAAAATAGTATTGGAGCAATGAAATACTTGAGCAGATTAATGTGAATGCCAGCTTTAAGCCCAGATCTTCTTGTACTGATAGACAAGCTCTCGGACTTGGAAGAAAAACAGAAGGAGAGTTCAGGAAAATGGTAAGATTCAGCTTTACTCAGTGCTCATCCTACATTGGAAATGAGAGTCTGGAGAAATGGGAATACCCTCATAGCTGTGCAGCTCCCTGTCTCACCCTTCTTCCCCCCCCCGTTCTGCTGTCAATGTCAATCTTCACCAATCTGGTGCATGAAGAAGTGTTTTTTAGGTGTGAGAGCAAACACCAGACTTCCCCAATATGTTTCTCTGTGCCGTGTGTCTGTTGCAGTCTTGCTCAGGGCTTCGTTTCTGCTTTTGACAGACTCTACCAAGCCCTGACTGGAGTTGTAGTATTTGAAACTCAAAGGTGGCTGCTGGGGAAAGCCTTTCCAGGACAGAAACCTGGTGTAATTCACACTGTTCTGCTTGAAGAGTTGTGTTTGGATTGAGCACCAGCATTTGGCACAATATGATGAAGCAGGAGGCAGTAGTACTGCAGACATATGATGGATAACAAGCTTGTGGCTCAGAGCAGTTGCTCACATCAGACCTATGGAAATTCATAGTGTGTGATTTAACACTTGCTATGAAGCAGAATCTCAAAAAGCTGTTCACAAAGAGGCAAGGAAAGCTGATAATGGTCTGTAATGATGGCTCTCACAGAGAACTTGCTGCCCAGCCCTTCATAAACAGCCATCTGCCACACTGAGGGAGCACAATGGAGCTGCAGCCTGGTCCCTAATGTGGGGCATGGCCTGCAGGGCAGCTGATGGAAACCTGGCTATGACATTCCTTTGATGTAGCCTGGATTGTTACCCCCACTGAGCCCACAAAGCAGCATTTAAATGTGCTCTGCCAGGGGTTTGTTGTGCCCAGCCTTGGGGTGCCACAGCTGAAAGTGCTGCATGGCCTGCTGCAGATGCAGGAAAGGTCATGGAATCATCAGAGAATGCTTTGGCTGGGAAGGGACCTTAAAGATCATTTTGTTCCAACCCCCTGCCATGGGCAGGGATGCTCCTGTGTGTCCCAGACTATTCTGTGCCTGTCCCCTTTGCAGAATTCATGAGGAAAATCTGCTGCATCTTAAACATTAGATTTCTAATTGTCACCAGAAGATTGTTCCTTGGCATGGATCAGGGACATAAGGATGCAGTAAAGCACAAACTTTGACCCACTTAGTAGCAGAAATGTCAGGCTCAGACAAACAGCACCCAGGTTTGGTATGACAGAGAGCACCAGTTATGGTTTGTTAAGGCATCAGGTTGGAAGACAGGGTGGGATACTAGGAGCTGGAAATAATTAGCTGATGAGCTTTCATGCTGTACTTGAAATTTGTTTTCACTGTCCACTCCACTGTCCCTACACAAGAAGAAAACCTTTTCCTTCAGCCTCTGATGCTGTTCCTTGCTTCCATTCCCTTCCAAGTTTGGATTTTAGCTTGAGTTTCGAGTGCTGTTGTGTTTCCTGGAAGAGCTGATGGGTAGTGCAGCTGTGCTTTTTCATCAGGAGACATTTTTGGTTGGGAGAACCTCAGAAATTAATTTCCAAATGATCAATGTGTAGGGAACATCCCAAGTAGAAATCTGCCCTGGCTTCAACAGGAGCCAGGAATTTATTCCTTTAAGTGGAGGAATGTTTGTTCTTGGGAGTCAGGAAACAGCATTAACTTCTGTAAAGATACTGGAAAGGTGTGAGCAGGGAGGCTGATCTGCTGTATGGGAATGCTGTGGTGGTGGTCAGTGTAGCTTAAGCCTGGCTGCCAGGCCTGTCCTAACCAGAACTAGTTTCTTTCCCTTGTTAAACCAGATTAGACAGTTAAACTACTCATATATTCAAACACTCTAAAACTGCCTGAGAAATGATCCTGTTTCAAGAGCACATCTGTTATCCCCATTGATGAGCCTGTCTTTCCAGCTGCAGTTGCCTTTTTAATTCTGGATGTTGGCAATACCCACTTCTAACAGACTTTGTTGGGGATGGGCCTGCCAGCTTCAGGCTAGCTGTGCACCAGAACAGCCATTCTTAAAAGCCAGTTATGTACTCACAACCTCACTCAGACACTCTTGAACACAGTAAGAAGACACCTTTTGAATGAAAGGGACTGAGGAAGCACAAAATTGTGTCTTTTTGATCCATTCTCCCCCGAAATCCTGAGTGCTGTCTTTTTAATTGTCTGGGAATCAGCGACTCCTCTGTGAATGGGATGGTCACAGCTGACAGCCCTGCCTGTGAAATCTCTTCCTGCTCTTCAGATACTTCTAAGTCATTTCCCACAACCATATGGTTGTCATGAGGATTTAACCTCTATTCTCAGAGGGGCTTTCACTTCCATGAGCAGCAGAGAAGCTGCCCTGTGCTTTCCCAGAAAATTCAACAGCATGGATTTGTAACAGCACCAGAAAAGATGCAAGCTTCTTTCTGAGAAATCCAGTCACTAAAAGGACAAAACATGAGGAAGAAGAAAGCTGAAATGAGCCCCTGACACAAGCAGGGAGATTCTTGTCTGTGACAAATGATGGAAACTACCCAAAAATTTTGGTAATGAAGCTCCAAATGTAGGAAGTGAAGTTCATCGTAATTCCCTGGGTCCATTGCTGCTTAGTTTCTTATGGCTGCATCTCATTTTCAAAAGGCTGTACCATAACACTGCTCTGGGCTCTGTAGCCATCCTGTCAGAGGCTCCAGGCAGAGATAAGTCACTTAATATTTTAATCTCATCAGGCATATGTTTGTTATGAGACTCTCACACTGGGAGAGCCCTTCTCCCAAATTTGCATTATCCCACCTTGACTGATGAGTTTAGAGCTGACGTGGGGAAATGCCACTATGCCAAAGCTCAATGAATTTTTTAAGTTTACTCAGCCCATATTTTCATTTAGTCTTTCACACGAACTCCCCTTAATATTCATCTTTGTGTGCAGGTTTTGGGGTCAGGCTCAGACTGTCAGTGTTATGTGCTGTGTGTACATGAAAGGAATATTTTCACCGTGGTAGCTGTGGTGGCAGCAGGAGGTTTCTAAGAATACACCTCATAGTAGGTGTGTTGTACCTTCCATGTCTTCTCAGAGCTCTGTCAATATGGGACTGAACTGTTACCAGCAGCTACTCCCCCCCCAGGCTGGTATTACTTAGGGAAAAGCAACATTAATTTATTTCTATATAATAAGGTTTACTCAGTGCTTGATGTCACTGAGCTTCAAACATGCTAGATTCAAACACCTAAAGCACAATATTTTAAATGTGTTGTTGAAATTTGAATGAAAGAATAAGCAAACCAGCTTAGAAAAGGAATTCTCTCAGAGGCACAAGGCATTTTGTGCTGATTACATTAAGGATTTTATGAGTTTAGCTATGGCTAAGGATAATGCTTTTACAGGGAGCAGCAGCGTGATGGATGATGATTTTTAGAAGTGAAATAGCAGTGCTGCTCTTCAGCTGTGCTTAGAGCTGCTTACCAGCTCTTCTCCTGAGGCTTAATTAAAAGGAATATACTGTCCGTCTCCATATGGAAATACTGGCATTCTAGAAACATCCACTCACTTTGATCTTAGTGATTGGTGCTTAAAAAGCAGATGGACCCAGGTGCCATATTTTTGTGTAATATGGCTGATTATCATAAATACTGCTGCTTTGTGATAACTCCTGAGTGCCAGCATTTTGGCCCTGGGAAGCTGTAGGAGGTGCAGCCTTGATTGCAGACAACATCCCCAAGACAAGTTGTTCAGTGTCATCCATCATCGCAAAGAAATTCCTGTGCCCACTCCTTCCTGCTGCCTTCTGGATGGGAGATGATCCTGGGAGCTTGTGGGAGGTTGCTGTCAGCTCCTCATGGCAAGGCTGAGGTTTCCCCCTCCCCTGTGCTCCTGCTGCAGTGCAATCATAAACACACACCTTGGCACCAAGCAAAATTCAAAACCGGGGCCCAGGTGGAAATTTCCCCCCAAAGTGAGGATGCTGCTGGCTTTGCAAAGTGTGTCTTAGGAGGAGGATGTGGGATTTGCCATCCCTCTTCCCTTCATCCTCAGCACTACCCAGTCATGGAAGTGGTGCCAGGATGCAACGTGCTATCCACACACAGATCTTTCTTGAGAAGAGTAAAGCTTGGGACTTAGAGAATCCCGGAATGGTTTGGGTTGGAAGGGATTTAAATCCCATCTCATTCCACCCCCTGCCATGGGCAGGGACACCTTCCACTAGCCCAGGGTGCTCCAAGCCCTGGCCAACCCGGCCTTGGGCACTTCCAGGAATGGGGAAGCCACAGCTGCTCTGGGCACCCTTCAAGAAGGCCCAAGTGTGAATAGGGAAAATCCAGGAATTATGTGTGTTAAAATTAAGGGAGCAACAAGCAGGAGAAGTAAGTGAGGGAGAAAATATGATTTCATATAGAGTGAAGCATCCAGAGCAGAACATGTGAGGACTGGGAGCTTGGTGCAAGAGGGGCTTCACCTGGCAGGGGGTTGAGCCTCAGCCCTGCCTGGGGGACACAGGCAGGATGCTTCTCTCTTTCCTGCTGTCCTGCTGTGGCTGTGCAGACTGCAAACTTTCAATGCCAGCACCTGACAAGTCTGTTCCATGACTTTCACATAACCAAGGAGTTTGAACCCTCTGAGGCCTTAGAGTAATGAAGGTAAATAAGCTGATAAAGCTAAGGGCAGATGGGATGGAATTGCATTGAAATGAACAAAAAAGAGCTTTAACTTTGACTGAAATGTATTTGAAGGACACTTTTAGCTTCAGTACAAGTGTGGTATCTCCTTAGTGAGTAAAGCTTTCACTTGCCTGCAAGAAAGCCATAGCTTTTCATATCCCTTCTCCAGTAAATGTATAGCTGGCACATATGTGTTAGTGATGCATCAAGGCCAGCTCAGCAACAAATTAGTGACTACTTCTGTTGCTGAAAAGGCTGCTCATTTTTATAAGATGCCTGTTGTTGCATTCTGCTAATCAGTATAAACAACTTGTTTTCTAATTTTTTGCTATTTGGGATGATTATGCTTCTGAAAGTTCAGTCTTAGCTTCATATTCCAATTTCAAGCCCATGGAGCTGGAGCAGGTTTGCCATGGGAGCAGAACTACCATTTTTCAGTGCTGAGCATTCACTAAAGACTTCCCCTGCATTCCTGACTGTGATATTTGGAGTGTAAAAGAACAATCATATCTGCTCACATTTTTCAGCTGCATCTCTTGTAACTGCTAAATTGAATCTTGTGATAGCTTAAGTGCTTGATTTATCATAGCCAGCCCTTGAGATTTCTAATAAACTTGCACAATGCCAGGCTGCTGTAGCGAGCCTGCTATCTGCAGTTCCATGACAGCATCATTTTCCTGTAGGAAAGGTGCTCGAGGTGACGTCTGAAATGTGACCTGAGGGAACACTGCTGGCTAAAAAGGAGCAGCTGATTTTTGGTTATTCTGGGAGGCTGAGCATATGGTGCAGCACAAGGCCAAACAAGTCTCAGTCTGTGCTTTGCCATCCAGTCTCTCCGTGTTCCCTGCAGTCTTCTCTCCCACCTTGGCAGGCAGAAGTTTTGCATTCCTCTTTCCCAGCTCATTAGATACAGTGTTTAAGGCACTGCTTTTCCCCATGAAATGGGCTTTGTCAAACATGCTCAGAAGCTGTGGCCCAGTGGCCATGGGGGCAGCCTAATGCCTGCATTCAATGGGTGGATACCTTTAATTTCACTGCCCTTTGTTGAACTTATTACTGTATTTTTAATATTATGATCATCTGTGCTGTCCAAATTATCTTCAGCAGTGGCAGCTCGGCTCCCCTGGTTCTTCTCTGTCACATGGCTGTTGGAGCTCAAAGATGAAGGAAGCATTTGTTCTAGACTGAAATGAAGTTGCTCTTAAAAAGCAAGAACAACTGATTTGAGCCAAGACCCTTCTCCAGAAAGCCTTTGCTAAAGGAACCTTTATGTTTCCTTGGCATCGGCTGTAGCTGGAACGCTGGGTCTGGCTGACAAGGAATTTATTCTGTTGCAATTCTGTGAGTCTGAAGCATGACACAAGGGTATTAGACAGATCCTGTGAAATCAAGAACATGGGAAAATCTAAGAAAAGAGGAAATTCAGGGATGTAGCAGTGGATTCACAATTCATTTGATAAGATTTTCAGGCACTGGGTTAATACCATGTGGTGGAGAGTTGATACTTCCAGGGGTGAGCTCAGCCACTGAACTGTGTTTATGGGGATTATGCCGATGCTGGGTATTCTGCACAAGGCAGAATCTCAGATCTCCAAGCAAACATACACTCAGGGATGATTTTTTTCTCACAGCTGCAATGTTTTTAATCCCCAGTTCAAATGGCTTGTTCGGTTTTCTAATAGTTCAAACCAACTGGTTTTGGTTTGGGGACAGCATGTCCTTTTAATTACAGGACCGTGCCTGTTGCATTAGCACAGGAAGCTCAGGATTGCTTCTCAGAGGCAGAGACACTGTCAGCTCAGCTTTGAGGATGCACAGCTCATGAAGAGTGTATCTAGCTGAAGGCAACACAAAATTGTGCAGTTTCTTTCAGATTGTTGTGCTACAGATTGATTAAAAATCAGGAAGAAAACAAGAGCAGATCAAGCCAGAGGGGGCTGACAGTACCAGCATTGCTGGTTCCACTCTAATTATATAAATTTAGGTATCAGGAGTGACTAATACAACGGATTTGAGCAAGAGCTTGCCATGACTTTCATGGTTCATCCTTCTAACTGGGATGTAATGCAGTGTGTCTGAGACTAGCAACATACTATTAGCAGTGCATACAAGAAATTAATTATTCAAGCTTGTCATGGTGAGCCTTAAATTGGTTGCAGCCCAGTATTGTAAAAAAGAACTTTATCATTCCCTGGTGGAAAGTACATGTTTTAATAATGATCTGCAGACTGTGTACAAATTTACTCCATTGATGAAGCCTCACTCACCTTGTGCTGCTTACTCATGTTCTGCTTTTGTCCTTGATAAGAGCAGCAGGGCATGGTCCTGTTAAATAACACCTCCATCCTGAGCTACAGATGATGGGATCCTCCTTCCAGAAAAAATAGAAGGAATCCAACCTCTCTCAGCAGGCGGTTGCCTTCTAAAGCTGAGTCAAACATTAGAACCATAGGATCAGAGAATGATTTGGGTTGGAAGGGACCTTAAAGCCCATCCAATTCCAACCCCTTGCCATGGGCAGGGACACTTTCCACTACACCAGGCTGCTCCCAGCCTCATCCAGCCTGGCCTGGAAATTTTCATTCTTTCAAATTATTTTCTTGCATTTCAGCTGCATAGTTTTGGACTCAGAAGGAATGAAAATATACCTAACCAAAGAGCTTTGTTCATTTTCCTTCTTAGCTGCCTCAGCAGGGCAGTCTGATTAGTTTTCTGTAGTGGTTATGCTTCTTTCTCACTTTGAAATATCCCTCATTGCAAAGTTTCTTTCCCTCTCACACTCTATAAGCCATTTGGGCACTTCTGTCCTGCAAAATGTGCCAGTCTGTGAACCCCTCAGGTTGTGCATGGACAGACTCAGTCACCAGCACAATGAAATGTGCCAGTCTGACTTCTCAGAGAAATGAGGCATAATCCCCTTTAGCAGCTCTACTCTGGACCAAAAGTACTTTAGCTTCAGTGAGGTTAAGCCTAAAATGGGTTTGGTCCCTCTTAAAACCAGAGAAGACTTTTAAACAGACCTAAACAAGTCCATTTGCAGAGCTGAGAAATGGTCTCTTGGCTTCTCTCCCTTCTTCCCTTCTGACCCAGAGTGGTAAATTCAAAAGCCATGAAAAATAGGTTTTGTAGTCATAGCTGATACTTTGGGGGTTGTGATAATGCCCCAAGCACTGGGATAGCAATTCCAGCAGCTGACTCTAGAGAGGAATTCTGAGTTTGCATTGGATTCTGCTGGAAACAGACTGCTGTTAGCTTGGAGCTGCAGTGTCTACAAAAGCACTAATTAGCATTCAAGGCAAAAAATCATTACTTCTAAAACACAGCTTTTATTCCCTAATACTTCTGGTATCAGATATCATGTAATGTGAGCCTCGAGAGAAATGCTTTGTAAGTAAGAATTCCACTTTAGCTTGTCAGGCAAACTTGCACCACTGAACTTACTTGTTGTAGTCCATTTGTAATCCCATTTGTGGAATCTGCGGGAGAGATGCGGCACAGCCAATATGGGTGATCAGCAAATCTCATTTATTGGTTGATAGTCACATACATTTATATTGGAGTGAATGAAGTTCATACAGATTGCAAAGCTGAGCTCATGATTAGCCAGTTACTTATCAGCCAACTATGCCTACTTTTGCATTCTTGTGATTATTCTTTTGAAACTAACTTTATATTTCTGGCAAAAGACTCTCCCTCCTCTCCTCATGTTGCAGCAAGGCCATCTCGTCCTTGCCTGTCATTGGTCACTGGCTGCTGACTCCTAGGCTTGTGTCCTTCTAGCTTTACCAACAGTATCATGTCTAGGTGACATCTCTCAGCTAGCCAAGCATCCAAAAAGCTCTCCACACTTACTGAACACATTTACAGTCAAAAATCTCTTGTTTCACTGATTCCTGTAGCAAGTATTTGGTATATTTGCCAGTATATACAGGGCATTAAAAGACTCCAGCCTGAAATCTTCTGGCATTATTACATAAGACAAGTCTGAATTAACCACAGCCCATATGTTCTCCTTCCCGGGGAGAAACAGAGGTGCCTGACTAAAATTCCTTAGAAATTCCCATAGTTAGAGCCATTGGGATGGCCTGCTGGTGAAATCAAGAGAGGTACAGTTCCAGAGGACAAGGGCCAGCTGGAGATTATGAAGAGCATCCCGATCGGAAAAAGAAACAAGTTCTTCCTGAAGAGAGCAATGAAAGCCTCAAAGAGGTTCCTGAGAGGGGCTGTGAAATTTCCATCCTTGGAGATGCTCTGAATTCAAAGCAGATCAAGTCCTGAACAATCTGATCAAACATTGAAATTAACCTGGTCTTGGGCAGAGAGTGAGGGCCCTTGGCCCAGGTGGCCTCCAAAGGTCCCTCCTGCCCTACAGTAACCTGGGATTGACCCATTCCAAACCTCCTGTGGCAGGTGGGGCTTCCTGAACCAGCTCTACAGGGCTGCATTTAGTAGCCCTTTGTGTCTTAATTCCCTTCTATGAATTTGTCCATGGGTTTTTTTGGAACATGAAGACTTCTGCCTCCCATCATTTTGGAGCAAAATGTTCTGCAGCCTGTGTGTGCTGCCAGCTGCCACCTTCAGCTTTCGTGGGAGCTGCTTGTTCCTGGGATGCCTTCTGCCTCCCCTGTTGGGAAACAAAATGAATGTCACGTGGGATTTCGTAGATGTTCCCTATTTTTCCTACTCCATAGCTACAGATAATGGTTTCCCTGAACTTGTCTGGTCTTCCAAAGACTTTAAAGTTGTGTGACAAAGGTTGTGTCATGGACCAAAGTGTATTCCTTGGATCAGTTCCCAGGAAGCCAGGCCTGGCACATCCCAGCCTTTATTTGCATGAAGAAGTTTAAAGACGAGGAATTGTTGTTTAGGCAAGAGACATGGGAATATTCATCCAGTAGCCATAAAAACTCAAAGATAATATTCTGATTCATCCTCTGTGTGGGTGAAAGGAGGAAATCAAAACACAAAAGGATGGCCTGTGCTGGCTTTGTTTTCCTGGTGCAGACAGAGCCGGAGCTGGGCATCGCATTAGCGGACCTGTTCATAAAATATTCCATAACAACCAGAGCAGCTCATGCTTAATGGAAAAACATTAAATGTTCCATTGGGAAACAATTGCCCTTTATACAAGATGCATTTCTTCTCTCTCCCTTTTGTTCAGGGAATCTGACTGGGAACAAAAAAAGCTTGTCCCTTCAGACACCCTCTGTTCGTGCTGCTCCCTCCCCAAATCAGGATCCTAATCCCTTGTTTGGACGACATAATCAGCTACACAAATATCAGTCGAGATAGCACAGACAGATTACAGCTCCCAGCAGGACCAGGGAGGATGGGTCAAGCTTTAAATACCTCTGCCTGTATGCAACTGTTTTTCCTAAGGATAAAGCAAGAGGAATATAAACAGGAATTCTTTAGGCAGATGGCCTCTAGTAACCTCTCCATGAGGCATCAGCAGCTTGTAAATAATGAGTGGTCCAGTGAGCCAGCCCTGACTGGAAGGGCTTTCCAGACTTGGGTGTGGGAAGCCTTGTGCATGGCTGAGGGGGAAGATATTATTGGAGGGGAAAAAGGGATAATAAAGGCTGATAATTAACAGTAAAGAGTGAAAGCCACTGTAGAAGATAAGTTTGTTTTCAGTTTTAAACCATAGTTGAGAGCTGACTCCTGCAGCTATTTAGTGTAGTCATGGCTAACTTGGGAAGATAGGGAATACTTCCAGGAGCCATAAACCATAAGTTGCTTCATTTTCCCATTTGGTGAGACACAGAGATATCCTGCCCTTGGTGTGGGCCATGCTTCTCTTTCCTTGGGGAAGCAGTATTGCTAAACTTGAAGGAAAAAGGGAACTTTGAGCTGTTGAGATTTATGTACTGGATGTAACAAGTACCTGTTTCTAATCCATATCCATAAATAGGATCTTGAGAGTGCCCACAAATGCAGCCTGTTTCCTGACAAATTTCTCCATACATCTGCTTTGCTTGGCTGAGCTCAAAATTGAAAGGTTCAAGTCCTTCCCTGATACATATTTTCAATTATTGTCATTTTCCAAACCAAGTATGGGATGCTCCAGCTGTACAAATTGGCATCACTGTTTCTGGGATGCATCAATATGAGTAACAGCTCCAGAGAGATCTTTAAAGATTCCTCTTGGGAAAACGACTGGGACATCTCAAAACTGGCTCACCTTGATTACTATCTGTTCATGTGACAATCCAGCTGGCTGCTGTCCATGGATATTTGTATATATATATCTATCCTATATATTTATAGGATCTGGGGACAATGATTATCTCTTTAATATGGAGGCTGAAATTTTATGTGCAGAGCTGGGAACCACAGCAAAACATTTCAGGTCCTCAAATTGGGTAGGAAACCTGGAGCTGAGCAATCACTGCCCTAGTGGAATAGTTTAAGATTAAATGGGCCATATTAGATGGGATATTGGGAAGAAATACCTCCCTATGAGGGTGGGGAGGATCTGGCACAGTGTGGCCAGAGAAGCTGTGGCTGCTCCTGTATCCCTGGAAGTGTCCAAGGTCAGGTTGGACAGGGCTTGGAGCAACCTGGGACTGTGGAAGGTGTCCCTGCCCATGGACAAGATGGGATTTAAGGTCCCTCCTGACCCAAACCAGTCTGTGACTAGGACTCTGTGCTTATTACTGGGGGAAAATTAAAGTTATAAATCATGCAGAGTTAGACATCCACTTTTGCAAAGCCTTTCCATGATTAGTTGAAAAACTGTAGTGGGTAATTATGCCTATTTTCCCATAAAATCTAATAATAATTTTAAAAGCCACGTTTGACTGCATTAAACCCAAGTCCCTGTGAGCTGTAATTCTAAATTAGCCTTTACCTTTAGCCTGGCACAGTAAAAACTGGACACTTGGGGAAGAGATTGTGAGAAATTGATTGGGAAATTTGTCTGAAAAAAAAAGCTTTCTTCACCTTTTACCAACACACATTTAAACTGTGCAGGCTGCGTGCCCAGTGTGGGGGTAAGGCTTGGTTATGATTCAGCTCCATGGAATGTAAATGAAGGCTCATATAATGAAATGAGTGGGAACATTTTGGACTTTCATTATCTTCACAGTGTAAGAAAGAGATAATTCAAAGAGCTGCTTCTCACTTCTGAGAGATAGTTTTCAAAAACCTGATTAGAGACTCATAGAATTGGAGCTTTTGTTGAAACTAAACCTTCAGTGAGAAATGTCTGTAACATCCTCTTCTCCTCGGTGCGGAGTGGGATTTAAGAAGTGGAATCTTGAATATCTGAAAGGCACAGACAAATTGAATTTAGCACAGAGAGGTTGCCAATAGGTGCAGTGAGGCACTGGCTGTGAGCTGAAGGCTATTGAAACTGGGAGTAATTTTTAGTAAAACCAGTATTCAAGTAATGACAATTTAATACCTTCAGCCAAGGGCCAAAAAGAATGGGGAATAAAAGTGGGTTGGTGGAAGTTAAGTACAAGTCAGCTGGGCTAACTCTCTACCCTTGGAGTCCTTAACCACCTGAGCAGGATTTTAGCCAGGAGATTTACTCAAAGTCAACAGCAGTCAAATTTTAGGGAAAACCCCCATCTTTAGAAGCTGGAATGATCAACTCTTTTCCATCCCCAATGGCTTTTGAACTGCAGTTTGTGTGCTGAGCAGGTAGAATAATGCAAACAAAACAGTACCTCATGTGAGGAGTGATTGTGCAGTCCAGATCAGATTACAGCACCTCCAAACTGACAGAGTTTACTTTAGACACATTTGCTGAAAGGATCACCAGAAAACATCAGGATAATCATGTGTGTTGTACCACCAATTGGCTGCTGGTGAGGGGAGGATACAAAAGAAATATCAATATAATTGTAGTTGGCACAAAGAGGCACATGAGGCTGAGGTAATTTTGTAGAGCCTGTCCACATTAGTGTTGAAAATTAGCTGTTCCAACAGCAGATTGTTTTCACAGACCTTTTTTTTTCTTTCCAGGAGGAGGAAAAGCTGGTTAAATTCAAAGATGATAGGGCAAGTTAGAGGCTGGAGGAGAAGCTGTGGCCAATTGCAGCGACACATCTGCCAAGGTACCTGCCCTGTGCATCAGTGCTGCAAGCCTGGGCAGTGGCATGGGAGTGCAAACAGTGCCAGGAGTTTGAAATTAAATTAAAATTGGAAATTAAATGAGTAGCTAGTCCTCTGCAAAGCAAAGTGAGAGTACGGGGTAAGTGCTACCTGCTGTGCTCACATACACAGTGACAGGCAAACATGGGCATCACTCAACACCTACAATCCTAAAATAACTTGCCTTCATGAAAGGAAAAGGTCTTACAGGGAACAGAGGCCTGGTAGTCCCTGTGCCTGAGCTCACTGCAGGCATGAACCATTAGATAAGGCTGAAGAATCCTCTCTTCACCTCATGAAAGCGTGGAAAAATAATTATGCTCTTTCCTTGGTAAGTAATAGCTCAACAAAGCAGCAGCTTGGAGCATGCTGCTCGCTCTCCTCGCTGTGATTTCCCTTCCTGCAGCAGTCCAGGATGCTCCTGGTTGTCAGCCTTGGGACTGGCTGATGCATTTACATGTAGAGATCCTGTGGCAGCACAGTGTCCTGTTTCACTGGGGTGAAGATGCCTAAAAATCAGCCTGATATCTGGAAGTTTGTCCTTATCTTTAGGTGCCAGCATGCTGCCTGATCAAACTGAAGTGATCAAGTTAAAATTCTGGGGCACTGGCCTTTCTGGGCTAAAATTCAGAAGCCAGAAATGGAGCTGGCTGGAAAAAGCCCAGCTGACTAGGAACAGAGTCTGGGACAAGACAGAGTCGAGGTTGTTTCCCTGAGCTGAGAAAATGGCCAAGCCACAGCTGCTGGCCTTGTCTGGAGCAAACAGCTGTAGAAAACATTTTGCTGTGCAGCAAAAGGGCAAATACTAGGATGCCATGAGACTCCTGTAGAGTTTGGCTTGCATAGCTGAACTGCTGCCCTCCTTTTGTACCAGAATTATTCTTAGGGGCTGAAGCAAGAGCAGGATTTGGAGCAACCTGGTCTAGTGGAAGGTATTCCTGCCCATGGCAGGGGGAATTAGGGCTTTAAGGGCCTTTCGCAAACCATTCTGGGATTCTGGGATTCGATGGATTTGCCCTGCTGTCAAGCATCCATAAAGCTCCTGATTTAATAGCTCAGTGATAAAGAGCTCATTAATATTGTGCCACAGTCCCTGTGTGGTGGCTGTTGCCAAACACCTACATGGCAACAGGAGCAGCAGGGCTGGGTCTCAGTGCCAGCCTTCAGTAAGTGAATTAAAGAAAAAAGCAGGAACAAAACATCCTGCTTTGTGACTTTAAGCAGTGGTTAGCCAGCCAGGTGAAAAGATACTGTCCTGCTCTGCTTTTAGCTTGCAACATAAAAAAATAAATCTTAGGCTCTTTGTGGGTCATGTCTATGTAATGAAATTGAAAGGATTTAAGCGAAACTCTTGCTCAAGGGAGCATCACTGCATGGTTGCAAGAGAACATCTGCACCTGAGAGACTATTTGGATGCAAATAATGCTGCAATTCACAAGTGCCTTTTCAGGAGTCCATGGTTGATGTGCAGCCCTGACTGGGGCTGGGCAACCACACGGAAACAAAAACCTCTCCGTGGAGGATCTGCCGCTCCAGTGACCCCAGGCAGTCAGTGTTCATACTCCTCATCAGAGCACTGCTGGGAAATGCAGCTGGGCAGGCAGTAAGTACTGAAATTGAGTACAAATCCATGATTCTCATTACCTCAGAACCCATGGAATACAAGCATAGGCCCTTAAAATATACTTTTTTCCTTCACAGATTAGCAAAATGTTAAAACTTACGAAGAGTATTGTTGTGGTGTTGGGTCCCCAGGACGAAGTGAGAGATGAGACTCTGACTCCAAGTTCTTAGAAGGCTGATTTATTATTTATGATAATATATTATATAAATAGAAAATTATATACTAAAAGTATACTAAACTATAGGGAAAGAATACAGACAGAAGGCTAGAAAAGAATGAATAATAAAAACCCATGACAGACTCAGAGAGTCTGACACAGCTGGCTGTGATTGGCCATTAATTAAAAGCAATTCACATGCTGGGTAAACAGTTCTCCAAATCATATTCCAAAGCAGCAAAACATGGAGAAGCTGAAGCTTCCCAGGAGAAGAAATCCTGGCTAAGGGATTTTTCAGAAAATATCATGGTGACAGAGTATGAAACTCTAGACTTGCTCATGACATAGCATCTGTTCCTTGTCATATTTTTCTTTTTTATCTTCTTTCTTTGGCACTGGAATAAGGTCTTAATATTCAGAAGTGCCCCAATGTTTTCTTCCTGAGGATTTGTGAGAGTAGCCGGATCTGGGGGTTAAACAATTGCAGCTTTTGAAAGGAGAATGGGTCGGGAGCACTAGTGTCAGGATGCACAGCCAGAAAAGAATGTTTGCAACTAAAAAGATCTGTTAATGAATTCTGAGTATTTATAGCTCTGTGAGCTTTCCTGCAGAGTTCATCTCCACGGGAAGTTATTAGCTCAAAAGTGAGCTTAGTCACAAGCCGCTTATGGGGAATATTTCTATTTATAATATTCTCATTTCAGTGACTGGTGCTTCTATGACATGGTTATTTACTCATTGAGGTGTCCAGTGCTGCTCAGGTCAAAATTTATCACTGCAGATACCACTGCCTTAATGGGGAGAGAGCTCTGCAGCCTTGACAGGCACAGAAACACCTGCCATGTGAGGCTGGGATGGCAAAGGAGAAAGGGAGGGGTTGAAACCCTCTTGCTCACCCAGTAACCCCCTTTACACTGAGCAGCAAACCACAGCAAAGGGAGCAGAATATGGGGAATGCATTGGAGCTAATGCTGTACACAGTATTTTATCATCCATTTCCTGCTCTGTCTGATGGGTGGTTTGGGAAGCCAGTCTGCCTTCAGCAGCACAGGGCGAACGGGGGGTACATATGTCAGCACAGGAGAACAGCTTGGAGCATGAACTGATATTAAGGCCACTCATGCATGAGGTAATTTGTTTTATAATAGCAGCAGAAAGGCTGCTTATGCATCAGTGAGATGCAGCAGCCTGGGAGCCGTGGGGGAATTAAAGTAGCACTGTGCACTGGAAATGCTAATAAATATGAACTTATGCCCAGATGGATTTTGTTTGGTTTATGGCCATGCAGAGCCTCCCTGCTTCCTGCCACTGCCAGGGGCTGGGATGTGAATCTCCAGGCTGCTGTAGCAAGGATCTCTGTGCACAAAGCTGAGTGTGAAGAATCCTCTGGAGTTCCTTCCCACAGTCAGAGCTCTCGGTGTGGACATGGCTGCCTTGCTGCTGCTGGAATGCTCCCACACAGCCACCAGTGGCAGCTGCAGCTCAGATGATGTGAGGGCTTCTGCTGTTCTGAGGCTGGTAAAGCCCTTCAGGGGATGGCAAAGGGGGAGAGAGCAGGCACTGTGAGAAATGAGGAAAAGGAAGGATCGAGCCTGGGCAGTGCTTGTGAAGCAAAACTGGACTCTTTCATCTGAATTCTGGATTTAGCACCCTGCTTGCATGTGTCTATGTATGACTGTGCCTGCTGGAGGCTGGTTTTAGGTTTATCTGTGGGGTTTGACTTTGAGAAAGGCCTCAAGATCAAGCACTGCCTTGTGGTATTTTTGGGGTCCCCAGATGGAGGAGGAAGGAAATGATGAATTTGACTCTATGTTCTTAGAAGGCTAATTTATTATTATATTATATTATATTATATTATATTATATTATATTAT
>JAYDZK010000002.1:3935974-3947572 GCA_034509185.1 Euphonia xanthogaster
CACTCTTTCCCTACACTACACTCTTCCGACCTGTACTCTGAACCGTTGAGCTATTTAGCTGGAGTTCTTACTACACTACAAACTTCATAATAGCTTTCATAACTTATGTTTTGTCCCTTCCCTCCACAGAGATGAAATGCACTGATTTACATTTACTCATTTTTTGTCATTAAGAGAAAAGAATCGAGCACTTTGTAGGCTGTGCAGGAAAAAGACTAAGTTATTTTAGTCTTTTTTTTTTTTATTCCTAAATACTATGAGTTGATGAATATTTAAATGGGATCAATTCTGCATTAGCTTGGGGATAATTTGCATAATCTCCAGCGTTCTCACTAGTGCAAGTGACACTGATGCCATGCAGGACAAAGCTGTGCCAAAGGCTGGGACATGGTGTGCAGAGTGACTGCCTGTGGCTGGCCAGCTTCCAGCCTCCCAGGCATTGCTGGCTCCAGCCAGGAGGACAGGAAGCCTGGAGAAAAGGAGCTCAGGGGGGACCTTCTTGCTCCACACAACTCCTGACAGGAGGGGACAGCCAGGGGGAGGCCGGGCTCTGTTCCCAGGGAACAGGGACAGGAGGAGAGAGAACAGCCTCAAGCTGTGTGCAGGTTGGACATCAAGAGAAATTTCTTCACAGAGAGGGTGCTCAGGCCTTGGCAGGGGCTGCCCAGAGCAGTGTGGAGTGCCCATCCCTGGAGGTGTCCAGGGAAGGCCTGGATTTGGCACTCAGAGTTCTGGTCTGGGTGACAGGGTGGGGATCAGTCACAGGTTGGACTCGGTGATCTTGGAGGTCTTTTCCAACCTAAATGATTCTGTGATTCCATAAAGTATGAGAAAATAAAAATGTTTGTCCCAAGCTTGAAGTAGTTTGAGCTGGTGGCCTGGGAAGACGGGAAAAGGCTTTTATTGTCAGCTCAGATTGCATAAAATACCTGTAAAAACAGACAGGAGGTAAAGTTGCCCAGAGAAGCTGTGGCTGTCTGGTGCCTGGAAGTGCCCAAGGCCAGGCTGAACAGGGCTTGGAGCAGCCTGGGATAGTGGAAGGTGTCCCTGCCATGGCAGGGGTGGGATGAGATGAGCTTTGAGGTCCTTTCCAACCCAAACCATTCTGTGATTCTAGAGTGACCCATCAGACCATCCCGTTCTGCACTGCAGGAAGGCTCTCAGTGCACCCACAGTACTGCTGGCTGCTGCTGCATCACACAAGGGTTTGTTACAGCCCAGGCTCTCTGGATGGGCTTCAGAGAAGCTGCTGAGCCATGAACAATTCAGGTTAGGGTGACCCTACTGATCCAGTTCCTAGTCCCAGTGTTCAGCTATTTTTATCTCCTTACTCAGCTGTGCACAATATGTGGCTTTCCAGGAGTGCTTGTGTAACCTGCTCTGGTGATGCACTTTAGCATCAAGTGTATGAAGTGCCTGAGACTGTACAGCCCTCACTCCTGGCACAAATAACAGCCCAGCAGCTGCCCAGCTGTTTGACCTGCCTGACAATGAGAAGGATAAAGAAAGAAAATGCACAAAGCCTGGCCAAAGCTGAAGCCTGCTTTTCAATTCTTCATAGCCACTGCAGGAGGATGAGGGTGAAGAAGACAGCATTTCCCTGCCTACCTTTTGGTACTCACACTTCAAAGAGCAAGGAATGGTGAAGTACAGCTTTCCAGTGTGAGTCTGTGCATCCTGGGAATGTGTCTAAGGGATTGCCTTTGTGGATTTGCAATGAAAATGCTTCTAAGGACTAAACTCCCACAGTACTGTATGGTGCACTATGCAGAGAGAAAGGGTTTTGCCAAGAACAAAACAGGGGACAGGAGGATAAATGTGTTGTCCTTGCTCTCAAGACAGGCAAGCCGCAATCTCAAACATGGACCAGGAATGGGAGGTGCAAGGGTGAAGCCAGTAAAAAAGTGGAATGGATGGTAAATGAAGGGAAGACACCAAAATGAGAATAAGCCAAGTACTCAGGTTGGATTGCAAACTTATCAGTAGGTTTTTTGCTTCAGTCTCTTCAGGAAGGACTTGAACTGGAAGGAATTAGTGACTGAAAGCAGCTAGAAAGGGCATACCGGGATTTTGGTGTCTGGGAAGAGGAAGGAAACAAAAAGCAATTGCTAGTAGTGAGTTGGGAGAACTTGCACTGCAGTGAGCAGATCAGTTCTAAAGGCTAGCCTTCCCTTTTTGAACAGTCATTGATTATTTTCACCTCAATATCAGTTATTTATTGATAAATAGAACTTTATTTCAATTAGGAGGGGCTGGAACATGTCCCCTCACTGCTTGCCCTCCCCAGCTCCAGGGCAGGTTGATAAAAGCACACAACTAAGCCACTTGACTGGCAAAAGTATCTAGAAAAATCAGTTCAGGCTTCCATGGAAAAGACACTGATGGTCTGGAAGGCAGCAGAGAGCTGAGGTGCAGCTGGAGGAGCAGTGCAGGCATTCTCATCTCTGTGAGGATGGGGACAGGGCCCCAAGCAGCAGAGACAGGTTTCCTGGAACATGGACTTCTGTGCTCCTTTTTAAATTGTTGAATGCAAATTTGTGTGCTTCACTGCCAAGAGACGTGAGTTTTGTGAACAGGAGGACAGAACTATCAAGCAGCTTGAGAGAGAGAGGTTAAAAGGCAGGTCAGCCCAGGTCATGGGTAAAATCTGAAGACAAACTGAGATTGAGTGGAGAAGAGCTGGAGAAGGAAGAATGACCAACAGGAAATGAAGCTCCAACAATAAACCTTATCCTGAAAAATGCCAGATTGTTTTGCATTCCAGTAGGAATATCTGCCTTGGTTCTCAGGGTAGGATGCTGCTTGGTGGGATAGTAGAGAAAACAAGTAGTTCTCTGGGGAAAATGTGACATGCCAGATATCCAGACACTGGGTGAAGTGCTGAAGGAGAACAAGGAGAGAGCTGCTTGTCATTCCCAGCACTCCCTTGAGCCCAGGGTTTACTTCCTCCAGCTCTCAATGCAGCAGGCTTTGCACCCCATGGTTTCCTTGGACTGATATTGCAGTAAACCAAGCTCTTTTGGAGAATAATAATTGTGTGTTAGCTTGTGTGTAGTAGTTACAGCTCACTGAATTTGAACAATCTCATCAGCTGGAGTGCAAAGTCCTTTAAATCACACATTCCCCTGCAAAAAACTTGCTTTAGAAATGCCTTGCTGCTTCTTTTCCAGCAGAAAAACACAACATTCAGCAGTAATGGTTTGTAGCACAGCAGTTTGGGTTTGGATGCTGCCTGTCTCAATGCTGGGTACATTCACTAAGTAGTGAGGCAGAAAATATCTTAATCACAGCCATTGGTGTCCAGCCATTGGTGCTCTTTCCATTTTCAGGATCAGGTTTTGATCATTTAGTGTTGGATTAAGGACCAAGTGGGCATGTGAAGATGTTTGAGTCAAGGTAATAATTAGGAACAATAGTATGTGCTTATACCTCTGGTAGGAGATCTAACTTGGAGTTCTTCTGGAACAATGGGAGAAATGGACATGGAGGAAAAAAGGGAGGTGGAACAATGCTCCATTGCCCATTTTTTTGTTGTCAGCAACAGAACTTGAGGAAATACGAACTTTCAGGTTGACAAATGATTTAATTCTCCAGGCTTGAGGAGGAAAACTCTTTGATTTGTTTTGCCAGCTATATATCTAATATCCAGATATTAGAACTATAAACCATCATGTGACAGTCCTCTTGCAGAAATTTAAGTAATTTCTTTTTGCTTGTCACTGTTCCCTGGTGACTTTATAGGCTTTGCAGCTGCAGAGGACCACTGGGAGCATTAAGTCATGGTTTCCAGCCTTTGGCACGAACTAAAATGTATGCAAAGGCTTTTGGGACTGAGTCTTAGGGGATGTCATGCCAGGACATGCCAAAGAAGCTCTAGGAAGATGGAAACACTTGTGGGTTTATTAAGAAATCTAAGGAATGTGGAGTATTTCACTTCAATAAATGTCAATCTCTAGCTTCCGGCTCACTACTGCTGAGACAATTTCCTCTTACTTGAGCAGAGCTCTGGAAGGATAACAACCAAAGCTAGAGAATGTTGGCTATCAGCCTCTGCCATGAAATGGAGGAAAATCACACACTGACCTTTTCTTTCGAGTAATTCCATCCTCTTTGAGATACTGACACAGGAGCAGAAATTCTGGTTAGCAGTACACAATAAAGGTGCCTTTCAGCACCCAAAGTTCACCCTGGATAACAAGGCAGCACATACTGCTACAGGGAACTCACTGCACAGCTGAGCAGCAGAAGAGACAAAGAAGGGCCAAAATCTGCACATGTGGTTCATCAGCACCTCCAGCAGAATTGTTGGGGCCCCTTTAGGAGTTTTGTGTTCAGTTCTGGTCTCCACAGATCAGAAAAGACAAGGAGCAGCTGGAGAGGGTTCAGCAGAGGCCACAACGATGATGAGGGGTCTTGAGCACATCTCTGATGAGGAGAAACTTCATGAGCTGGGCCTGTTTAGTCTGGAGAAGAGAAGACTGAGTGGCTCTCATCAGTCCATACAAACCTCTCCAAGGTGGGTGCCAAGAGGGATCTCATCAGTCCACACAAATCTCTCCAAGATGGGTGCCAAGAGGGATCTCATCAGTCCACACAAATCTCTCCACGGTGGGTGCCAAGAGGGATCTCATCAGTCCATACAAATCTCTCCACGGTGGGTGCCAAGAGGGATCTCATCAGTCCACACAAATCTCTCCACGGTGGGTGCCAAGAGGGTGGTGCTGGACTCTTTTCAGCAGCAGGATGAAGAGCAATGGCCATAAACTAAAGGACAAGAAGTTCCACCTCAACATGAGGAAGAACCTGTGTTCACTGAGGGTGGCAGAGCCCTGGAACAGCTGCCCAGGGAGGCTATGGTCTCCCTTTCTGGAGGCATCCCAAACTCACCTGGATGCACTCCTGTGTCACCAGCTCTAGGTGACCCAGGGGGCTGGACTGGATGACTTCCAGAGGAATTCTGTGGTTCTGTGAAATTGGTTGGAGGAGAGGCAAAGGGTATAGAGGGAAGAAGGAGAGAGACAGATGGATGGCACTGAAGTATCTGATAAGCTGAATTCCTTCCTACAATGAGAATTGTGTCCTGAAATAGCTGTGTCAACCCAACAGGTATTTCCCTAGGTCAGAGTGTCCTTTCCCAGCTTCTCACTGCAAAGTTGTCTGTATTTATCATCCATGGCCAGAACTAAAGGATAGAGTCATAGAATATCCTGAGCTTGAAGGGATCATCAGTCTCCTGAGTCTGCTCTGGCCTCTCTGGCAGAGCCAGGTACCTCCAGTATGCCCAGCTGGCTGCTGACTGGGACTCACCAGTAACCACCACACGTGGAGGTAGCTTCCCAACAGGCATGTTTGGGGTTCTGGCCTTCCCTGCAATCAAGTGGAATTTGCAGCTCTGTGGCCAAACACTACCCAGACAGTGAAGGACATTTTAATACCAAATCCACGAACAAATCAATTTACTGCAGCAAAGCTACTTAGGGGGCCCATCTGGTAACTGCTAATTTACAGACTGGGCCATCTGCCACTATCACAAGCTGAGAAGACTGGAAAAGTTACCCAACATAGCCAACAGTTTGGCTTTGTTTTCTTCCCCCCCCCCCCCCCCCTCCCCAATGCTGTGTTTTGTTTTGCTGCTGACTGACAGCCACACAGCGGTTTCTGTTCTGAAATCCAGATTTTTCAAACCTTGGATAATCTCGTGCTGCTGCTGTGACTCAGCAGTTGTCCCTGGCTCTGTTTATGCAGCATTGAAGCTGCTGACAACAGGATGGTTTGGGAAGCTGGGTTTCTACCCAGTGCCTGCATATTTTAGGTTGGTGGGACAGGATGTGTGGAAAATTTATTTTAAATGTATGTTTTTGAAGCTCTAGTCCTCTGGAGTTGTAGAATGCCCCCAGGTCCAGTGGAAACAAATTGATTATGGAATGGTTTGGGCTGGAAGGGACCTTAAAGATCACATGACATGGAGAGCAAATCCACTAAGAGCTGCAGGTTTGTTCTGTGCTTGAGCTGGTTTGGACCATTTTTGGCCATGTGTAGGGAGCTTGAAACTCTTCACACTTTACCCTGCTTGAGCAAGAGGATGGTTGGTTTTGTCCAAGGTCTGTGTGACTGGGACACAGTATTCTGTTTGAAGATGATGTGGGGAAGCTGAGCTAAGTGGCTGGAGCTGTGTCAGGGCAGGTTTAGGCAGGATTTTAGGAAAAAGTTCTTTCCCCACATGATGTTCTGGCTTGATGGTCAGGCAGTGGTCATGGTCCCAAGCATGTCAGAGCCCAAGGAGCATTTGGACAATGCTCTCAGGGATGCAAAGGGTGGGGATGTCGGGTGTCCTATGCAGGGCCAGATGTTGGATCCTTGTGGGTCCCCTCCAGCTCAGGCTGTTCTGTGATTCAGTGATTCAGTGATAAACACTACAGCAGAAAGTTCCAAATGGGCAAAGCCTTAGACAGAATACAGCTTTCCTTTGAGAATTTTGCCCTTCAAAAAGGGTTGAGATTTAATCCATGCTTTTTTCTCTGCTAACTGGATAATGTTTTAGACACGTGAGCAGTGGAAGTGGTGGCATATAGGATTTACATATTCTTCAACAGATGGGGAAAGCCAAATGAGCACAACAGACCCAACACTGTTCTTCTGAAGGTTTGACCCCAAGAACTCCTTTGGGCTTCCCTGGATTAAGATGGCAGATCATCCTAAAAGGGGAGAAATTCAGCAGCAACAAAGATTTTATTGCCTAGGCAGAAACCCAAAGCCCTTCCTTATTTCATGAGGCTAATGGTGTTCTGCCCACTGGGACACAGAAGTTTGGAGCTGGAGTTTCTTTTCCATCTGAGCATGCTTCTCCTCACTTATTGTGATTGAATGTGTTATCCTTGGGGGACACATTAATTGAATTCTCTAGCAGCCTCTGCCTTAAGAACAAGGAGGGCCCAGAGGACAGATTACCAAGAGGGGTTCTGTGGCTGAGGTGATTAAAAATTATTTGGCTGTGGAAGAGAGAATGTTGTTGTTCTCCATTGTGTTTCTCAGCAAGGAGATAACACTGAGACTGACTACAGGGTGACAGGTCATACATGTTTAATTTGAGCAGCTATAAAAAGAAACTTGCCATAGGGCTGCTTATTGGGAATCTAATAAATAAATATAATATCATAGCTCACTGTAATCCCAAAGACAGCTCTTCATGAGCTCTTCTTGGAATCCAAGCTATCAAAAACTTAAGATGGGAGGTGTTTGTCAAGGGCAGAGTGTGTCTGAAAGGCAGAATTCTCTATTCATATGGTGGAATTTGGCTGCTGAACACTGATCAGATTTGTGCTCACAAAGCTAAAACTTGAAAAAAATCATAGAATCACAGAATGGAAGGGAATCACAGCTGGAAGGGACGCACAGGGATCATGGAGCCTGACCCCTGCCCTGCACAGACAGCCCAACAATCCCACCCTGGGCATCCCTGGGAGTGCTGTCCAAGCCATCCTGCAGCTCTGGCAGCCTGGGGCTGTGCCCATTCCCTGGGGAGCCTGGGCAGTGCCCAGCACCCTCTGGGGGAAGAACCTTTCCCTGGTACCCAGCCTGAGCCTGCCCTGACACAGCTCCAGCCATTCCCTCAGGCCCTGGACTGCTGCCAGGCTGTTCTACAGCTGAGGAGTAGAGGCTCAAACAAAATAACCCACCCAAAGTTGCCCTAGGTTCCCTTGCTGTGGTTGTGGTGGGTGCTCTGTTTATCAATCTCCCCTCATCTCTCAGCACTTCCCTGCTGGAGCCATGGTGATGTGATGGCTCTTTGTGCTGCTGGAGAGCTCCTTCAGCTGCAGCTGTTTGGGTGAAGGCAGCTGTGAGGGCACAGGCTCTGCCCCAGCTGCGCTCATTCTTCACAAGGCTATAAATGAGGCTGAAATGCAGTGTGGGGCTGTAATTTGGGTAGGGATAAGAAGAAAAGGAGAGAAGCTGCAAGTCTTCAACTTAGATCTGTCTCCCCAGAGTCTTGCCTTGCCTCCTGTGCTACACAAGACTCCCAGGATGGGCTTTGTGTGCCTGCTGCCCTAGGATGCTGCTGGAGGCCCCTTGGCCCGGTGTCAGGCTCCCTGTGATTCTCTGTGCTGCAGGGTTTTGTCATGAGCCAATGACCCTGCCAGGAGATGCTTTAATGCTTCTGATTCTGCCTTAAATGTGCAGGCAGGAAGGCAGGTACACATCCTGCTCCAAGCCTGAGTGCTGTAAGATTACAAAATGCCTTGTAGGGGTTTTAGGCTGTTTTATTGAAGTCTGTGGTTTGGTTTTGCCTGCTTTTCTCAGGAATGTACTCCTGGGAGAAGCATCTCCTGCAGTGTTGGAACCTGAGGAAATTGGCCACCAGGAGCTGTGATTTCCTTCTCCTGTGATCCTCCAGCTGTTCCACCTCTCTGTGTGCTGTGAGTGTGGCACTGCTGAAATGATAAAACGCCTGATGCAAACAAGTTTCAGCTATTTAATCAGTGTACTGAGGGAAAGAGTTGGATATAGGTGCCATGGTGGACTTGCTATTTCTGAAAGTAAGTTAAATAATTATCCACTGCTTTGCAACTTAGAAATGATGGTGAGAAGTGCTTCAGCCTCATTTGTGTGAATTCTGCTGGCATTCTGCAGTGAGAATGGACCAACATGATCTCATTATGTTTCTTGCTCTGGAGGATACTCCACACACAAACAAGGTTCCTTTGTCTCCTGAATAAGTTAATCACTAACTAATATTTGTGGTTATTCCTTTCCTTATTGGAAGGTTCTTTGCTCAGTAAAACTTTAGGTGTGTCCTTAAACTGTGCCTTTCAACTGCAACTTCAAAGCTTTGTTTCCTTGTTTGTGGCAGGAGCAAAGTCTTGCCAGTGTAAAGTATGCTGAAACATCTTGAGCAGAGATATCCACAAGTACAGCTTGAGCTTCAGAACTGCAGGGAGCTGTGCACAATAAGGAGGGGGGGAAAAAAGATCCCTGCAGGAGGTGGACTGTACCTTTAAAAACTGCCTAAGAAAACAAGTCATTTCCTCATGCTGAGTCTAGGCCTCCCTGTTTGTTTTAGGAGAATTATTGCTACCTGGGTGTTATAGCTTGTAAAATAATCACATGGGAACTCAAGGGACTGGCAGTGCAATCATCCAACAAGTTCCAATAACAAGTTTTTGCCTTGGCCATCAGTGTTTCACTTTGCTGGTCCCTTTGATGCAGAGAAGAGCCAAGTGCCAGCTGGCAATGCTTGACTTCTGGGCACCTGGAATGTCCCATCAGCACTTGCCTCAGGAGCTGGGCTTAAGTTTGTCTAGCCAAGAATTCCATGATTGTGCTGAAGCCAAACACTTGGCTGGATTTGGATTTCTGTGGCTGGGATACCTTTGAGGCAAGAATGCAGAGTGGGGCTGTGGTGTTGTCCTGCTCTTCCTGCTGCCTGTAGTGGAGGTGGGCAGGAAGGAGCAGAGCAGGGCTCAGTGGGACAGCCAAGCTGAGGAGCTGTCAGTGTATGTCAGATAATCTTTTCAGAAGTAAATCTGTTATGACATGGCTTTTCCAGACCTCTAGATAGAGCCATCTCTTGGAGGTGCCAAGCTTCTGGTTTTCAGAGGCTGTGAGCACTCAGCTCTTAAGTGCAGGTTTAGAGGTTAGGGAGCATTTCCCCCAAGCTTAGTAAAGAAAAAGTCATACATCACAAAATTACTTATTTTAGGGTTGGTGTAAATCTTGACATGAAACGGTTTAACCTAATCAAGCAATGCAATGTCTTAATAAAGCTGCCAAGAAAGAAGTAAGGGCTGTGGTTATGCTCATTATTGCACAGAATAAATCTTTCAAGCTCTGCACAGAAATGGGCAGGACAGAAGACAAGCTGACTCTCCTATTTCTAGACTCAGCAGCATATCAAGGCTTTAAGAGTGGCTGCTGCTCACAGTGTGAGCAAAGCTGGCCCTTCCAGCCTTCCCCAGCAAGGTGACATTGTCCTGTCCCTAAGGGGACTGTTGGAGCTCTAATGTATTTGAGTGGGAGTCTGTGCCTGGAAGTTTAACTTGGTCCTTGCTGGATAACCCATCCTTCTTGGGGCATTCCCTTGACACTTCGGCCATTCTGCTGTTGCCCAGAAAGGTGGGGGCTCCCCATCCCTTCAAGCGTTCAAGATCGGACAGGGCTTGGAGCAAACTGGTCTAGTGGGAGGTGTCCCTGCCCATGGCAGGGGGTGCAATGAGATGAGCTTTAAGGTCCTTTTCAACCCAGCCCAGCCTGGGATTCTGTGATTTGCTGTAATAGAGCTCCCCTTACTTTCCCTCTTGCCAGGGTTTCCTGCAGAGGCTTTGCATAAAGCCAAGCCTGTGGCTGGGGCTGCTCCAAAGCCATTCATCACCCTCTGCCTGGAAAGGGAGGTGTTTTTATTCCATCACATTTTCAAGGGCTTTGAGCTGTGCTTGTGGGCTCTTGACAGGTGAACTGAAGCTTGTGAGGAGATGAGAAGCATGAGCACTTCTGTGCAGGTTCCTCTGCTCCACCTGATGGCCAAAGAATCACAGAATTCTGAAGGCTGGAAAAGACTCTTCAGCTGATCCAAGTGCAGCCATCAACCCAGCACCGTGTTCACCACTAACCCATGTCCTCAAGTGCCACATGCACACGGTTTTTGAGCACTTCCAGGGATGGTTACTCCATCCCTGTCCTGGGCAGCCTGCTCCAATGCTTTACAGACCTCAGTGTTATCTTCTGGGTGCAATTAATAATTTGGATGGATGGTGTTTATGTAAGAGTTGTGAAGAGGAGTTGTCTTTGTTGGCAGTTTAGTGTTGTCAGGCCTTTGGCTGAGTCACACACTAAGAAAGGAGGCATCTGGCAGCAGCAAACCCCACTTTTGTTCTGTTCCTCACAATTAAGCTTTTGTTTACCTTGAGGTTTCCTGAGGTATTATTAGTCCAATTTTTGTTCTTAAACCTTTCCTAGGGGGAAAGTGGGTTTAAAGTGTGATTTAAAACCAAATTGGTTTTATTTCTTCTTTCAACTGTGAGTCAGTCGAGTGCACTTTGTGACTGCATACAAAGGCTTCACTTCAACTCGGAGTAAAAGGAGATATTTTTGTGCTATCTCTGTTCAGCTTTTAAAAAGGAGCTCAGTGAGCTCTCCTGACTCAAGGTGTGCAGTGACTTGTGTCAGAATGCAGCTGTGGTCAAAGCTACTGGTCAGGACATCTAAGATAAGACTCATGAAGTAAAACTAGACTCCCTGGAAGTGTCAGATCCCTGCATCAAGGAAGCTGCAGTTAAGTCAGGTGCTGAACTTGCTGTGGCATCTGGCACAGATCCATCATTGCTTAGCTGGAGAACTGAGCCAGCCACAGGCAGCTTTTGGAAACAAATGGGGTGAAAAAGGATTTGTCCTGCAGATGCATAAAATCTTCACTCTTCAACCAAGGGTGTGGAAGTGGCCAGCATCTTTTCTGGACATTTAATCACGTTTTTTATTAATTGAGCCAGAGCCATCATCTCTGTTGCCCTCCCCCACACACATCCAAAGCTGATGCAGATGCTGCTCAAGGCAAGCTGACTTATCCATTTCTTTGGTGAGGGATGTTGCTGAGCTCTGAGAAATGCA
>JAYDZK010000002.1:3969466-3987494 GCA_034509185.1 Euphonia xanthogaster
CAGGTGAGGAAGGGATTGCTGGTCCCTGCTGCTGTTCAGTTCTTTAGGAGCAGTCTCATTCCCAAAGGGGCAGCACAAAAGCACTGACATGCAGGGGAATCCCTGCTGCAGGGCAACAAGCTTGACAAATATGTGCTAAAAATTATTAATGTGGTTTTTTTTATTCTGAACTGGAATTTTTTCAGACTGTTGTACCAACATTCATTTGGAAAGCTCAGGGATTAAATCGAAACATAATGGTGGGAACAGACTGTGTTTCTTTAAAGGATGTAACAGGAAGGTAATGATGCCTGCCTTGCTGTTCTAGTGTGGGTGGGATGGAGTCAGTTTTCCTCACAGCAGCCTGTGTGATGGTTTGGATTTGTGACTGGTGCAGTGTTGGTGGTGTTTTGGCTGCTGCTGAGCTGTGCTGGGGTTCAGTGAGGAGCAGGGAGAGGCCACAACCAGGACACCTGACCTGAACCAACCAAAAGGACATTCCATGCTGCATGAGGGTTACATCAGGCTGCCCAGAGCAGCTGTGGCTGCCCCTGGATCCCTGGAATTGTTCCAGGCCAGGTTGGACAGGGCTTGGAGCACTCTGGGATAGTGGAAGGTGTCCCTGGCCATGGCAGGGGATGGAATGGGATGAGCTTTAAAGTCCCTTCCAACCCAAACCATTCTGGGATTCTAGGATGTTGTGCTTAGCATTAGGAGCTAATGGAAAATAGGAGGAAGGGGGGATGTGCAGGTAAAACTTATTTTCATAGGGACATTGTGGTGGTCTATGGAAGGTCCTCAGGACGAGGGAAGAGATGAGAATCTTGACTCCATGTTTCAGAAGGCTGATTTATTATTTTATGATATTATATTAAAAATTATATATTAAAACTATACTAAAGAAAGAGACAGGAGACATCAGAAAGCTGGAAAGGAAAGGAATGATAATAAAATCTTGTGATTGTTTAGAGTCTCGATACTGCTGGCCTTGTGATTGCTCATTAATTAAAAACAACTACATGAGACCAATCAAAGATGCACCTGCCACATTCTACAGCAGTAGATAATTACTGTTTACATTTCATTTCTGAGGCTTCTCAGCTTCTCAAGAGAAAAATCCTAGCAAAAGGATTTTTCAGAAAATATGTCTGTGACAGGACATTAAACCTTGCATCTAAAAATCCACACACTTCCATATTGCTTCTTTGGTACTAGAGAAAAAGAGAGGCAGAATTACCTGCTGCACATCCCTCCAGCTGTGCTAATAAACATCCTCCCGAGCCTGACCTCGGTGCAAGCTACATTCTTTTGTGAGAATGTTTGCTGTAAACAATGTACTTGTTATCAGGGAAGTTAAAAAGAAGCTTGTTGGATACTGAAGGGAAGGAGCACTTGCCAAAAGATAAACACCCAGCCGTGCCTGCTTCCCATTCCTAGGCTGAGGGAAAATCACTGCAGCACCAAACATCAGCTGCATTGACAGGGATGTGGGAATTACTTGAGCTGTAGGGGCTGTGTGTGGTTCTTCCTCTGGCTTTTCTAAGGCTTGGTTGGTATGCTGTCCACAGCAACCCAGGGCATCTTGCAGAATTCCAAATCCTTAGTTAAATGCAGCTGCACTCTGTGAGAACTTCTTTTTCTGGCAGTTAAAAAAAAAAAAAAAAAAGGAGAGGGGCTGGAGAAGGGAGAAGAGATGGTCCAGAAAAAAAAAAAAAAAGCAAAGATAGAAAGGATTCTGATAAAAGGGAATGGCTTATTAAAGGGGTTCAGGAGGAAGGAGAGTAAGAAGAGATTGTCTCATGGGAGATTTTGGGAGCCCTGGGGAGAGAACTGCCCCAGGGCTGGGAGGTTGAATCTGTTAGGTTTTTTCTTTAATTTGGGAAAACAGGATTTGCTACAGTGCCTGGATCAGTGTTAGACCCTGGACAGCAGCAGAGAGACCTGTGTGGGGCAGAAAACGACAGGACATGCATCTGTAGCTATGGGAAATGGCACATCTCTGAATCTCAGTCTCAAAACTGAAGGCTGGACCACATTCATGGTCTCATACCATGGAGCATACACTGCCCCTTTCAGTGCAGAGGAATCACCTGGTGACTGTTGGTTTTTATTTTTTAGATTTTTTGATGGATAGTTTCATCATTTCAGGATTTTGCTCAAGGCAGGAACTCAAGATTCATCCACCAGCAGCGTGTGTGGGGTTCTGCCTCTTGCTTGCTAATGTCTGCTTAAATTTTTTTCACTTGCATGAAAAGGCAGCCTAGCAAATTAGAAGCACTTCATAGGCATTATGCTGCTGTTAATTATGTAGGAGCCCAGACACTATTCACAACAGTAATAGGAAAACTAGCAGAGCAAATGCAGCAGTCTGAAATGCCAAATTAAGGTCTCAGCTCTTGATTGCAGCTCAATGTGCAAGTGGATGCTGTGCACAGTAAGTGTGTGGGTCCATGCTTCCCTGAGTGGTTCCCAAGCTCTATCCAGTGCAGGCATCCCAGGGTTAGAGCTGTGTCTGCAGGTGGGTTCATACCTGAGCTGGGAGCCAGGGGAATCCCCAGGGTCTGCACTGTTTGGTGGAACACTTCTGTTCTCTCCCAGGGGAAGGTGAATTGCTGCTGCTGCTCCAGGCCTGCACAGAGCTGGGTGACACTGCTGTCAGTGTGACTCTGGTGCTGTCAATTGTCCATCTCATGGCTTCAACCCGTTCCAGGCTCCTGGGGTAGCTCCTTGTCAGCCTGTTCCTGCAGCTTACTGCAGGAGGGGAGTGCCAACAGTCTGCTCCCGAATTCTGGCACTCAGAGCCCAGAGTTAAGGAGAAAGCAATCACTGCTGAACACCTCTGCAGCAGCCTTTTGGAGCACGTCCTCTCCAGTTCATGCACTGTTGCTCTGTAACACCTGGGTTGGTACCTTCTATGTGCTCCTTGCAGCCCAGCAGCTGCAGCAGCTTTTAATTCTAGGTGAGGTCTCAGAGAGTGCTTGCTGTTTTCTGTCAAGGGTTATTTAAGGGAGCCACTTTTACAATTCTCACTGCACACAGTCATGGCACTGGTCAGTTTTATTTTCTTTGCTCTTGTAGGCTCTGTTTTTTTTCATGGCTGGGGTCCACAGCAGAGAGAATTGCCTGGACACAGTCCTGGGATAAATTCATCTTCATTAGAGAAGGTGGGAATTCTTAACATGAGAGCTCTGCAGTGGTATATACATCAGATTTAGATTTATATTATGAAGAAATTATTGACTGTGAGGGTGGGAAGGCCCTGGCACAGGTTGCCCAGAGAAGTTGTGACTACCCCATCCCTGGAAGAGTTCAAGAATGTTTGCTGTAGCTGGATTGATGCAAAACTCTGGTGCTTTGTTGTCTGTGATTGAGGAATTGCTTTCCTTGTTTGCCACCTGGTAGTTTTCCTGCTGGCAGCCTGATTTAGGGGTGGGAAATTCAGCCAGCAGTTCCAGGATCTTGTTTGAGTCCAGGTGCTTTAGGTAACTATGCCAGTGCCAAAGTCGATGGCAAATCCAGCAGGTCCTGGCTGAGTTTTGCCATTCTTGTACTGGACACCCCCCAGACAGGATCAGTCATCCAGCACCTGACTAGGCAGACATTCTGAGAGCAAACTCCTTTCTCTATTAAGTCTGCTTTGACCTTTTCCTTTTTATCCTGTAGCTTCTGAGCTTGAAAAACATGCATCCTGATAATATTGTCCTTGGATGCCCTGTTATAGTGTGATACCTTTGTGGATAACTATATATTCACCTTTACAGAAGTAATACAAGAAAGATGAACTTGGATGGTGGGGGAAAGACCCCTCTACTTTCAAATTTGATCAGATTTACTGGATATTTTCCAGTAAAGATTCTTCAGGAACTAGGAAAAGATTCCTGCTCTTCTTCTAGGACTGAAATTGCCACAGGACAGAAATAACTGTCATTAATATTGTATGCATATTTTGCCAGAGGATGGCAGTGTGGAAGGGTTTGAATTGCTCTGGGAATGCCTTTGTATCAGCTGGGGAAGGAAAATGCTATCTGCTTTCACAGGCCAGTCAGCTCATGCACCCAGACAGCTCCACCTGCAGCCAGATCAGAAAAATAAGGTTGAAGGCTGGTGGGTTAAATGGGTTTAAGCTAAAAGATTGCCAAAGCAGTGACGTGCCCCAACAGTGCTACCTTTAAATGGAGAATAATCCATTGAAGAAATCAGTTATTTGTTAAATTACAAAGTTTGTGTGGGAAGGGAGAGTTAAATACATGTAAACCAGAACTGGGACTAGAGCACTTAAATTAAGTAACACTATTCCAAAAAAGTTCAGCTAGCAATCTGTGGGCCTCTTGGGCTAATTCACAAGAAAGTAATAATGCAAAGTGTGTGGGTTTTTCCCTATTTGTGTGTTCCATCAGCTTGTGTTGGTGCAACCTTCAGAATATTTGTCAAAATATTCATTGCCTGCTTCTCCTTTCAGCTTGCAGAGGTGGCATATATCTAGGCAAGAGACTGAAATATGTACTCAACCTCCTTATTACCAAACCAGTGGGTTTATTCTGTCTGCAAGGCATTGATTGAGTGCTTACAGACAATTCCATGTGCAGTTCAGACAAATCCAGTTTCCAAGGTGTTGAGTTTGTGAGGTCCCCAGGACGAGGTGAAGAGATGAGAATCTGACTCCATGTTCTCAGAAGGCTGATTTATTATTTTATTGTATTATATTAAAGAATACCATACTGAAACTATACTAAAGAAAGAGAAGGGTACATCAGAAGGCTTAACAAGAATGATGATGAAAAACCCCTGACTGACTCCTCAGAGTCTGACACAGCTGATGGTGATTGGTCATTAATTAAAAACAATTCACATGAAACCAATCAAACATTGACCAGATGGTAAAAAATCTCCAGCCACATTCCAAAGCAGCAAAGCAGGGAGAAGCAAGTGAGATAATATTGGTTTTTCTCTGAGGCTTCTCATTTTCCCAGGAGAAGAAATCCTGGGGAAGGGATTTTTCAGAAAATAGGACAGTGACACCAAGGAGCTGTCCTGCAGCCTGATGTAGGAGCTCCAGATGTTGGCCTGTCCCCTGTCACTTGCTCTTACATGGTCCCAGGGGGAATTTGGATCCACAGGTGTTCCTAGAGCTGGGTTTGTGTCCAGATGTCCCAGTTCCATTTGCTTTGGGACAGCAAATACCAAGTGACCTTTGAGACCATGAGCCAAAGTGTTTGCAAGGTGGTGACACCTGCACAGGAGTGTCTGGGTGCTGGGCAGTGAACAGGTTTGCATCTCAGCAGGAAGCTGCTGCCCTCACCTCTGCCTCTGGGAGCTGGCAGGGGTGTGTGTGAGAAATGGGGCCAAATCCTGCATCCAGCTGAACCCCAGTGAGAGGAATGTTGGGGCTCTCCAAAGAGCCAGGAGTATCAGGAAAAGGAGGCAGGGGGAAACCAAAAGCTGCTAGAGGGATTGTACAATAAAATTAAAGCTTGAGGGGCTCAGAAGTGCTTAACAGGGGCTTCCTAGTGCTGACAGCCAAGTGAAACCTCTTTGCTGTCCTTTGGAAGCCTAACTTCCTTGAAGGCTGTCTCCAGTGGTGGTGTGGCTGTGAACTGTCTGTGAAATCTGAGCACTTCAGGCTGGTCAGTACAGCTGCCAGTGCCCCCTGCAATCCATCCACTGGGACAGCAACAAAGTGCCCCCAACACCACCAGAACCACAGCCAGGGCTGGGCTTTGCCATTTGGAACCTTCTCCTCAGGCCCTGGGGATGCAGCAGCAGAGCTGGGTGCTGCTGCAAGGGTCTGTGGAAAGCCCCAACCCAAGTGAGGGGAGGGAGCAGGATCCAGCCAGGGCTCCAGACAGGAGCAGCAGGGATTGGGGCTGTAGGCAAGGCTGCAGATGGCTCCAAGAGGTCACCTGCCTTCCAGCTCAGGGCAGGACTGGGTGCCAGGCATGGAGCTGAACAGGACCCTCTGGACAGTGACACCTTAAGTTGTTCTGTTCTGTTTTGGTGTGCAGCTTTTAGCTTTAAGTGTCACTAGGATCTTTTCACAGGGTGGTGAAGAGAAAACAATCCTATTCTAGCTGGAGGCTCAAGGACAAGCTCTTCAAACTTCAGGCCCAAAGCATAAACAACGTGAGAAGAGGAAGGCAGGCAAGCAAGCAAGGAGGATGAAACTTCATAATTTGAAGCTATTAATTGGACAGTTGGGATGGACTAGAACTTATAAAAATGTGAGATCTCATGACCAAGCCCTCTTTTGCTTCCATCTTGGAGCCATCTGGGCAGAGCTACGGCACTGCCAGGGTGTGGCCTTGGAAGGCACTTCAATAAATATCCCCTCTCTTCCTCTTAACCCCATCTAGCCTCTGTTCCAGCTCCTTAAGGCATCAACAGAACTGCAGGCAGAGGCTGCTCAGGGCAGCTAGGGACTGCTGGTGCCATCAGGGTGCTGGTTCTTGTGGCTCTGCAGTCAGCCAGCCTCCTGCCTCCAGCTCCATCTTCAGTGAATTCTCCATGTGCTGATCCTATTGGAACATTTGCTGTTCCTCACACCTGTGAGAATGGGGAATGTTTCACAGGTAAACATTGAATCCGTGTTTCTGACTTGCCACAGTCAAGCAGTGCTCCCAGCACCACTTGGAAAAGCAAGGACAAATTCAGCATCACAGATTTTCTGTGGCTTACATAGGTCAGCACCCCAGTTGAATGAAGCAGGAGGTGGGTCTGAGCTTAGCTGTGTTCTGACAGTCTTGAGGGCAAAGTTCCTGAGCTGAAGATGCTGCTGAGTTGTTTATTTGCAATGGCTGAAGAGAAGTGCCGTAGAAATAAATCCAGGTTTACCAAGGGAATCGTATTGTGTAAGTTGGCATCTGTCAGCTGAGTCCTGGGCCAAAGTCACTTCCTTGGCTTCCTTCTCACCCAATCCTTAGCTGGCCACTTCTTGTCATTGGGTTAAGCAGCTGGAATACACAAAATAGAGCTGGGACCAAATTCCAGCCTGACAATGGATGACAGGAGCCTCTTCTCACACACTGGCCATTCCCTGTGCATCTTCTGCCAAGTTTGTTGTGCTGGGACTTGTGACACTTTCCATGTGGTGCACTGCACAGCTCCATGCCTGCAGAGGAGACACCTCAGGTTTCTCAGAACTCAGCTGGGCTTTGTACTCATGAATAAAATATCTCCTTCCTTGGTTTACTTAGGGGTTTTGTGTGCTGAGGCATGAGTGGTGACAGGAAACCTGGAAACTGTTCTGTGAAATAAAAATAGGGTTTATTTATGTGGCTGTCAAATGTTTGGTGTCCACACTGGGCTGAAATGATCCACTCCTTGTAGCAGAAAATCTCTGTTGCACATGGGGCTGTGCCAGCTGTGGGATGAAATCCTGTTGCCTTATAAAAGTCAATCTTCAGGGGTTGAGTTTTCTGCTGTCTCTGGAGTTCTTTTCTGTCCTTTCTTGCCTGTTTCCCTCCTGGAAAACACACAGAGCCCCTGGGTGAGAAGGGGTGAGAAGCTTCTTGCATGGCAAGTGACATTGCCAGTCTCCACAAAGGAAAACACCTTCACTGCAGGCAGAATTCATTGTGTTTAATTGTGGGGCAGCTTTCCATGAGGCACTTACTCAGTGGTGATGAAGGAGGACCAGTGCCTACCTCAACTTCACTGGAGCCTTTGGTGCTGTCTCCCACACCATCCTGACAGAGGGGCTGACAAAGGGCAGCTCAAGGAAGTGGCCAGTGGGGCAAAATGAAAAGTGGCCAAATGACCAGAGGGTGCTGAACAGTGACACAAAGTCCAGCTGCACAGTAGGTGCTGCTAAGGTACCCAGGGGATTGATGATATTGATTGTCATTAATTACCTGGCTGATGGGACACAGCATATCCTCCTTTTTCAATGATACTTTACAGTTCTTGCTCTGATGTTTATTTTAATGCTGAAATAAACATCAACAAAACCTGTTCCCATGGGGTAATAGCTTCACTATAATGCTTCCCTGCTAGAATTGCATTATATTTAAAAGTTAGAGAACTAAAGCATAGAAACAACCTGAATATGGGATTAACATCTAATATTATACTATCAAAATTACTGTTAAATGAATAAATCAATCCAGCAAGAGTCTTTTGTTGTATTTACACATTTAAGAAAGCTTTCACTGAGTTGAATAATACATTAAGAGTTTAAAGCAGCTCAAATGAAAATAAATCCAAATTGCAATTAGCTTACAGTGCTCCCATCTGGATTCTCCCCTTACTTGTGGGACATCTAGTGGCAGAAAGGAGACTGGATCTTGGCAGTCAAATTTATATTTAAAAATTTGATTCTTGCTTTTAAAAAGGACACTGAAACCTTTTTCTTCGCTACTTTTGGAGGCTGAAAGAATTGTGTGGGTTTTTAGTACTGATATTTAAAAACAGGTTTGGATTTTGGGAGCAGCAGGGACAAACTGCAACTTGCTTTCCTTAGTGCTGCTCTGTTGGGAAATTGCTTCAAGAAAAGTTTTCCCTGATCAAGACTGATCCCTGTTCCAGCTCACCTCTCTCTGTTCCAGCTTCCCTGAGTCTCATTTATGACACCCAGCTGCTCCTTCCAGAAGCTGTTTATACCTTTCATTTCCCCTTGGTGGTTTCTGTCTGGCATATCCTACTGTTGGGCTGTCCTGTACAGGTGTGGGGTTCTTCAGCAGACAGAGCAGAACTCAGCCTGGCTGTCAGGATTTGGAAATACAGCTGAGTAGTGAAGTGAGGGGCAGGAAGGAAGAAGTGTTGTGCTCAAACCTTGCTACACCTGCAAGATATTCAATGTATTCTGCTAGAAATATTTTGGAGGAAGAAGCTCAGGCTTTTAATGGGTATGGCCTGGAATGGAACAGCTCCCTTTCCCCTTCTGTGTTCCTCCTTCCAGGCCGGGGAGAGGTGCAGCACAGTCCAAATAATGGATGCAAGAGGAGCTTTCTGAAAGGCAGCAGCCCTGGGCTCAGGGTGGTAGTGAGCTTGCACAACAAGAGGTTTCCTGGGTGTTGCTCTGCTGTCCCACTCCACTGGCTCTGTAAGAACAATTGTGCAAACAGTGGAATGTTCTTCCTTTTTCTCTTTTATTTTTTTTCTCTGAACTTTCCTCTCTTCTTAGCAAAGCACATGGAAACATACTTTCTTGATGGAGCTGGAAGAACTAATGTGAACTTCTGTACCAGCCTTGGGTATTTCACAGCAGAATCAGATCACGTAGAATATGTACCTGCCTTTAAATCTCTTGCTTTAATGGTGTGGGGTTTATCACCTTTCAAGTACTTGGCCTGTTTGAAGGCTTTTTTTTGTTTTTTCCCATTATGATCTGTAGCCCTAAGGGCACAGAATCCACTCAGAAAGCAAACTGATACTCCTCTGACCCTCAGTTTTGGGAGTTTGTGTAGCAGGGCCCTAATGGAAAGATTAGCTGAAATTCCTGAGCTCTCTCAGTACATTTCTGCACTTGAGAGCCTGAAGAAGGTCATGGCTCTGCCCCTTGCAATCAGCCAGGTAACACCTGGGCTCTGAGATGTTGGGTGACATCTTCAGAGAGGGTGGGACACCTGGGAACCCAGGGATGCTCTCTTGTGACACAACCCCACAAGCTCCACCCTCGTTCCCTGTCCCCCTCAGCAGAATGGGGACCTCAATAAAGACCCCAAAGATTTTCTTTTTCTGGGCTGAGCATGGTGCTACATGGTGTGGGCCATCCCTTTGGTCAGCTGTGCTGGCTCTGAGGTGATCCAGCACCAGGTGGAGGTGGTCCAAGGTCCACTATTTATGCAAGGTGCCCTCAACACGGGAGGAATGTGCTCTGACTCCAGGATTCAGCAGGCTGAACAAATGCCTTAAACTACACTCTATTACATTATATTACTGCTATGACACTAATACTAAAACTATACTTAACTATACTAAAGGAATACTAAATACTAAAACTATACTAAACTATACTTAACTATACTAAAGAAATACTAAATACTAAAACTATATTAAATAATAAATACTAATACTAAAGCTATACTAAACTATACTAAAGAAAAACCCGTGACCCTTTCCAGACAGTCAGGACACAGCTTTGGCCCAATTGGTCAATCAGTCCAAACAACCACCAGCAGAGTCCAATTAACAAAATCCCTTTCAGTAAACAATCTCCATTACACATTCCACATGTGCCAAAGAACAGGAGCAGCAAGTAGAGATAAGAATTGTTTTCCTTCTTTTCTCTGAGGTTTCTCACTGCCTTCTTCAGGAAAAACCCTGGGAGAGAGAATTATGTCTCTCTCTGTTCAGAGAATGTGAATGCCACAGTCCACCACTAGCACTGGTTGCTGAAGTATGCAGGAACAAGGAGGGAGGGTCTGGAGCTGTGCCCATGTGAGAAGCCTTCCCCACTGATATTCAAGGCTATTTGCCCCCCAAAAGAAGCTGCAGCAGCAGTTAGGTCTATTCTTGTGGCTCTCTTCCAGGTCTCTGAGAGGGTACTTGGAAAAAGCAATTGCAGGGCATGAGCAGAGATTGTCTGAGGTGGAACAGAGGGAACAGCACTTGGAAAAGAGATGTGCCTGCAGGCAGCAGGCTTACATGGAGCTTCCTTCCCATGGGCCAGGAAGGCTTCAGGAGTGAAGTCCAGTGGCTTTAAAGGCACTCAGCTAGGCCTCCAACACTCCAACACATTTTGGAGAAACTCAGAACTGTGGAATCTGTTATCAGATCTGTTACCTGACCCAGCATGTGGAATCTGTTATCCCTAGGAATGCTGGGGTTGGACAGGGGGTACCCTCCACTGCAGGCCAGGAGAGAGACTTCCCTGCAAACTCTCTATTCTCATTTTCCCTGCCTCCTCATTGATCAGGTAGCACTTGCAGACCACACTTTGAAAACATCTAATTTTTCTCATTTAAAATCTCTCTGAATGTTTTGGATTAATCCAATTTTTAAACCAAAGAACATGTAGGCAGCCCCACCATGGATTTCTGACTTAATTCTTCCACATCCAATGGTATGGCCACTGACCTGACCCAGGTTCAGCCACACTGTCACAGGTTTTACACAGCTGAGCATTCTTGGGCTCCAGCCTTTACTGCTGTGCCCCTCTGAGCAATCCTTCTGTTGTCCAGTGTCCTGATAGCCAGGAGCACCTGTAAATCTGGAAGCTGAGCTTTAAAATCATCCAAACCATGGTTGTGAAGCCTCATTTGAAAATAGCTCCTTAAATCTGTGTGTGTGTTTAGGGGAAAGTGAATGAGTGGCATAAACACTGGATTTTGAGAGAAATCTTGAAATTACAGTAGTTTGTTCTGTACCTGGAATCACCAGTGAATCAGGTAAGTTGTTGTTACACAGCTCTGGCAACTGGTGGAGACAAAAGGAAAGGCTGAGAGAATTGGGATTGTTCAGCCTGGAGAGGAGAAGGCTCCAGGGTAACATAACTGACCCTTCCAGGTCCTGAAGGGAACCTACAGGAAAGATGGAGAGAGACTTTTTACATGGGGTTGGAGGGACAGGACAGGGGGAATGGCTTCCCACTGCCACAGGGCAGGGATGGATGGGAGATTGGGAAGAAATTCTTCCCTGTGATGATGGGGAGGTCCTGGCACAGGGTGCCCAGAGAAGCTGTGGCTGCCCCTGGATCCCTGGGAGTGTCCAAGGCCAGGCTGGATGGGGCTTGGAGCAACCTGGGATAGTGGAAGGTGTCCTTGACCATGGTGGAAGGGATTGGGATGAGATGAGCTTTAAGAACCCTTCCAACCCAAACCATTCTGGGATTTTGTGATCTACTCTGAGGCTGATGCATGCACCAGCCTGCTGAGCTCAAGGAATCTCTGGGACAGAGAACAGCAGGATTTACTGCAATAGCATTTGTTTATTTACTTATTTTGGCTGTGACTGGTGATGTTGGGAGTCTGGTCAGTCTTACAGGTCTGATCATGGGACAAGCCCATGAGCAGCCTTTGGGCTCAGGGAGGGTCCTGTCTGGTCCTTCTGGCCCTGGAAATCCAAACTGCTGTGAAGGGAACTACCTGCCTCTCCTTTTCTGTTGGGATGCTTCTTTTCACAGAATCACTTAGGTTGGAAAAGACCTCTGAGATGGAGCCCATTCCCTGCATTCCTGCCGATTGACCCTCATGCACAGGTACACTTGCCCCTGGTTTTCCTCTGTCATTCCTGAAATTGTGACAATTGGACACATTAGAAAGGGAATTTCCAGCTCTGGCAGTGGGAAAGGCAGTAAGGTGAGTAACAGGATGTTCAGATGTTCAGCTGACTGCCGGGAAGGGAGCAGAGTGGCAGAGTACAGCGTGGATTTGGGTAACAAAAAAGGTCATCAGAGTTCCTGCTGTGCTGAAAATTTGCTTTAGAAGTGGACTCGATTTGCAGTTAAACTCACCTACTGTGTGATGGAAAATTACTGCCCTCACATTCTCCCTTTGTCCTGTTGTAATCCTAAATACTCGGAGAGATGTTTATCCATGCTGTTAATGTGTAGTAATGGGATTGCTATTTTAAAAATCGATACAAATCTCACACTAAAAAAGAAAGGCTTAAAGATTAGTCTGTCAAGAGCTGTCTTAATAGATCTGTCTGACATTTGAGACACTTTCCCCAAAAGTACTCTTGCAGTTTCAAATTACTTCTTAAATGTTGCTGCCTGCAGATTCCAGGCCAGTAATACAAGTTGTCAGAGCGGAAAGCCTTTCTCTGCAGCTTCAGAGAAGCTGGGAATCATAAATGTTTTCATTCTTTTTTTCATTTGATCAAGAATATGTTCCCTCCTAAATCAGGGAGCAGCAGTTTCAAAGACATTCTTTACTTTTGTGGTTTCAGCCATCTGGGAGGCTGGAGAAGCTGGAGAGGTGGGGATGATGGGGAGGCTCAGAATGGATCTTTCTAATACTGCCACTTGCAGTGTGTGAAAAGCTGAATGGTGCTGACTCGATTGAGACTCCTTTTTGAGATGCAAAAAGTTGCTGGCAGATGGTATATGCAATTATAGTCTAGGTAATTGAAGCTGGCTTTAATATCCTTTTCATATTTTAGCAGTATTCCATACCCCTCTCATTTCCTTCCACACCTCTGGCTGGAATGTCTCTGGTCCTCCTCTGTCAGTGTACTCACAGCCTTCCTCCTTCTGACTCTTCAAGGCCTGTTAATTAGCAATAACTGCAGTTATTCATCAAGTTCAGGGCCATGTCTTTGTGGGGTGTGTGTCCTGGTGAGAGCCTGAGACCAAAAAATGTTCCCAGTGCCAATAACTTGCAGACTTTGCAAATCTCTGGAGAGTTACTGCTGCTGTTGCTCTCTCCAAGACTTTGGTTCAGGGGCAGGTTTAATTTCATCTCAACATCTACTGCACCTTCTACTCTCCAACGGGGAGGAACAAGGAACTGGCACAATTATCCCATTCCCTGTGGAACCCACAGCATCAGCAGCAAGCAGGGGGATGAATGGAGCACATGGAGAGGTGACAGACATTCACTGCTGCATCTGGGTGGTTCTTCACTCCTTTGGAGGCTCTTTCTGAGACTGGGCAGGACTTCCTGCAATGTATCAGGATGTTTTGTCCTTAATTCAGTGTTTTGCAGAGAGTGGCTATAAAGCTCTGCTTGCTGTAGGATCTGTCTGCAATGGCTGTCAGATCTAGGCTTTCCCAAAGAACCTATAATGCCAATTATTTCCTTTAAAGTCTTCACAGCACACAGCTCTTGCCATTAACTAAAAATTCCACAACCTCTTTGGGGTCCTCAAACTCTAATCAACATAGAAGTGGATGTGCAAAATTTGTGTAGTGAGGGTGAGAAAATCCCAGACCTGGGGTGTTTGGTGGTAAGTGCAGTGAAACAGTAAAGAGGAGATTGGCTTCAGATGTCTGCAGGGAAGCAAGAGTGAAACCTTGGAAAATTTGCCTGTCTTTGAAAGATTTGAAATTGTAAAGAAAGGCCCATTGTGTTACCATTGCTCTGATTCAGAAATAGTTGTCTAAAATTAGTCTAGAACTGGTAAATGTCTCTCCTCTCCCAGGTAACAAGTGGCAGGACCAGTGAAAATGCCCTCAGGTTGCTCCAGGGAAGGTTCAGGCTGGATATTAGGAAAGATTTCTTCCTGAAAGGGTGGTCAGGCATTGGAACAGGTTGCCCAGGGAAGTGGTGGAGTCACCATCCCTAGAAGTGTTCAAAACAATGCAGTCTTGGTGCTTAAAGACACCGTTTGGTGCTGGGTGGATGGTTGGACTTGAAATGTTCTTAGAGGGCTTTTTTAACCTTAGCAAGCACCTGTTTAAAATCTCTGTCTGCCTTAAAAAGCTCAGACAGCTCCAGCCTTGCCTTATCTACATTTTAAAGCATTTTTGAGTTCACAAACTTGCTGTGGGGTTTGACATCCTGGAAGGTAACTTTAAATCTTATTTCTCTCTAGGCAAAGTCTGCCCTCAGGCCAGCCAAGGCCAAGCCTAAAGGCCTTAACCCTTGGTATTGCAAATAGGGTGCTTAATCCTGGCAAAATCTAGTTCATGTTTTGGAGGGTTTATTTGTAGCCTGTTCCTCTCCACCACTTTTCCAAAGCTCCTCATTCCCATTAGTCTCTCCCAGTAGCTGGTTTTTAAGGACACCTACCATTCCTGCCTCATGCTGATCTTGCTGGAAGTGGTGCCTGAGGTGTCTGAGCAGCCCATCCACCAGCAGGACTGGCAGGGTCTGTTCCTGGTCAGTGTCTCCATGGTGGCTTTGTCAGGTCTGTGACTACATTTCTTTGTGGTTTCTCCCTTTTCCCCTTGGAATTCTCAACTGACAGTGTCCCCAGTCAGATAACCTTGCTGGAGTAAATATTCTCACATTCTCACCTGCCCTCATCAATTGATGTGACTACTGTGGGGATGAAGATATTTGCATTTTTTTTCAGCCCCCATCTTGGTCACATTTTCCACCTGATAAATTTTTCCACTTCTTTTTCCAGGCTGTGCTTCCAGCTGGGACTAAGGCTGGTGTCAGCACAGTGAGCTGTTCCAGCCTCGCTGCCAGCCAGGACAGCTACAGCACAGAATAAATAAAGTCCACTCAAACATCCTTGCTGTCCTTAGGAGGAAACTTCTGCTCCTGGGATTTTGAGTGGTCTCTACCCTTGTGAACAAAATGTTTTGGGCACAGAATGAGTGAATGCTTTGCATTGCTCTTGTGCTAAGAATACTGGAAAAAAGGCAAGCGGAGGATCAAAACATGAGAGACTTTCAGTGGGAAAAGCCCAAGCCTTACAGAAATGGATATTCTAGAAGCAGGACTAAAGGGTTCTAGAGACATTGATGAGTCAGTGGTACCTGTCCAGGCAGGGAGAGTGAGACAGGTGTTTGTGGCACCCTTTGTGCAGCTGACTCCAGGGAGACTCTGGTTGGGTGAAAGTGATGCTCTGTGTCCTCCACTGCTGCATGTGAAATCTGGGGGGTCTCCCAGAAGCAGAAACTCTCAGAAGTTGAACTCCAGACAAGTCATGCACTTCCTCTTTGTGCCTGACCTTGGGCTCGTGCTGTTCTTATCCTCAAAGTCAATCAAAGCCTCCCCAGACACCAAGCTCCTTGTGGGCTTGGAAAAGCAATGAAATGTGTAAGTGAGTGGATCAAATTCATGGTTTGCTCTAAATCACTTATCTTTCATTTTAATGCTGTGTGATGGACATAAAATCAAGTTGATAAACTACCCCTTATAAAGAATGCCCCGCTCGGTGTTTTTAAGCACACAGGCTTGATAACAGCAGCTGATAAATAATTAATTAAAATAATGGTCAGGGAAAGAAATACAACTTTGCCAATCTATAATTACTTGGAAGCTTCTTCATACATTTTCCATGAGAGTCTTTTCCTTGTAAGACTCTGAAAAAGTATATTTAGTGTTTGTTTGCTTTCAGCTAGGGTTTTCAGCGGATATTGACTGAAACAGCATCTTAATCAGTCTGACCTCAGCCTCCAGGGGATTTTTTTCCATTGACTCTATCTCTTCCTCCTTGCCTCTCCCTGTGTGCTGAAATTCTTGTCAGAGCTGCTAACTCTGTTACCTTTAGTGCTTCCTTTTTAAAGAGTCTTTAGCTCAAAACTTTTCCTGCACATTCCCATCTTGGGGTGGAGGGGGCACAGCCGGTTCTTGCCGACTGTGACCTGAGCTAAATTTCTTGGAAGCAGTTTCCTCACATCCTCCTACTTCTCTTAAACTGATTTTCCAGCAGCAGCTGTGCTGAGGACAAATGATTAAGTAATGCAAAGCATTCTAGAGCCTTCAAGGAGTGGGGTCTTCTCTGTGAAGACCACTCAAGATGGATGATTCAGCTGGGGTTTCCTACCTCAAACCTGGAGTGTGGCTGTTTTACTTTTGGCCTGTGAATTTGGCAAGGGTTCTTGTGTTGTTTTCATCTCTGAATTCTCTGACACTGTTTTTCATTGCTTCCTATTTCAGCAAGTTCAACTGAATCCAGCTTTTTTATTTCAAAACTCCAAGGTGTCCTTGGCCTCCCATTCCCTTGTTGGTTTTAGAAAGCAACTTGTTCAGAGTGCTCTGGGGTGAATGTCACAGCTCACTTGATTTCCAACTACATTTTCCAGCTGAACATTTCTCCTGGCACTGTCTTTATATTATCTCCAGGGGATTGGTGATTCACTATTTCTGTCCCTATTTCTTCTGTGGCAGCAGGAAAACAGAAATCTACAGGACTTGTACGGGTTATCTCTCAGCCTGGTCAGGGATTGGGAACAGGCAGCATATTCCTGAAAGCTGAAGGGTTTTTCCATGGCTTAGCTAGAGGTTTGTTAATGCCTGACTGCATGCTTTTGGTGCCCTCCCAGGTAAATCCTGTCCTGGGTGAATAAAATGTCCTGGAATCTTCGTGGTTGGAAAGTACCTTAAATATCATCTAGCTCCAGCCGAAGGAGAGCTTGAGATGGAAACATGCTGTGGGATCTTCATTGTATCTGCAACTCCCTGATGTGGGAATGTGGAGAGAAAACAGATCCAGGAGCGTCTGAGGCGTGCAGGAATGGGGCACTGGACACAAGCTGGAGCAAAGGAATAAGTAGGAGAGCAACCTGGGATAGAGGAATGTTGGAACTCTGGTTACTGAGAATTTTAGACTTTCTGTGCTGACAGGCACAGACCCTCAAGAGAACATTGCATTTGACCTGAGGCTGTGGAGAAGGCTTCCAAAATGGAATGACAGGACTGGGATTGTGGATGTGTAGCTTGAATAGAAGTGTGTAATATCACAGGGTGAAAAACTTAGAGTTTAAGGGTTTAGAATATAGTAATATAGATAAAGCTAAGATGGAGGTTTTAGGGTGGAGGGTGGTTCTTTCTTTTTCTTCACCTTCTTCTTCTTCTTCTTCATCTTCTTCTCCATGGGTTTGGGTGGTTTTATGTAATTGGATTAAAAAGTCCCCATTATGGGGCATGGGTGGTTGGTTATTGGGTTAAAAGTGAAAATAATTTAGGTGTCATTTCTTAGTTGGACAGTTTATCCTTAAAAGACCTTGTAGAGATAGATACTGGGCCATTTTGTAGCTTGTTAGTGAAATGCTGTGGAACTCACAACTTGTAAGACTGTAACATAAATGAGAATTAATAAACATCTGAGTCCAAACACGAAATAGCATCTCGAGCACTTTCAATCCTGACCCTGAGCCAGGCAGAGACAGAAGAAAGAAACACGATAGTGAAAGGTGTCCCTTCTCAGGGCAGGGGCTTGAAACAAGATCAACTTTGAGGTCCCTTCCAACCTAAACCATTCTGGGATTTTCTTGTAGTAGAAAAAAAATCCACCTGAGGATGTTCAAGTATTGGATTTGCTGGGAATGTCTAGACGAAGGCAGGAATGATGAATCTGACTCCATGTTCTCAGAAGGCTCATTTATTATTTTATAATACTATATTATATTAAAGAATATTATACTAAACTAAGTAAAGACTACAGAAAGGACACTTACAGAAGGCTAAAAAGACAACAATGAGAACTGGTGACTCTCTCCAGAGTCCTGACACAGCCTGGCCCTGACTGGCCAAAGAGCCAAAACAGCTCACAG